>SDVV010003179.1:0-21733 GCA_016164225.1 Gammarus roeselii | reverse complement strand
TGGCGGGGAGATTTGGCGCCTCCCCCCTCTGTGTCCGCCTAGCTTAGTCACCCCCCTAACTAGGGGGAAACGGCTGTATGTCTATGTCTATACATATTTATATATATATATATATACAACTTCTTGGTTTTCATGTATGCCATTTCCATTAAACAAGCCAATTGGATCGGCAGAATTATAATCGAGACCTTCCACGTGACCAGCAATCACATTCATTCTGATGATTTCATCCGCAAGCACCGTGTTTAAAACATATTGCTCAAGTTAGAAAAATGACCTACTCGAAGGTCGCATATATGATCCCCAAAGAGAAGCCTAACCTTTTATAAACTAGTGTCCGAAGTAATAGCATGTCCCATCGCATATTTCTTTCTAAATAATGCTAATATAACCAAATTCATTTACTCTCGATATATAGATGCCGGTATCAATTACTGGACAGAAAAGGGCTGAAACGACACAATTAATTGGATATTGCCTTGCGTTAAATATTTAGATTCTCTTTCCGTACTATCGTTTGGAAATCGAGTGCAATTTATTAAGATATATTATTTAGATGCTAGGATTGATTTAATATGGTCCCAATTGTTTTACTTTGAACCAAGTGTTTGAAGATATTTCCTCAGCCAAATTGTTATTACGTGAGAAAACTTCGTCATAATATTGTTTAAAGATATATTTAATTGTATTTATTCGTCTTAGTAATGCTCTTCCATCAGTTCAGCTCATTCTTCTTCAAAGCAACGCCTTCAATCTTTTATTACTCACATGATAACTTTATGTTCTATTGAGCAACTTATGATCTGGTGCAGTCCGTTTTTCTATCATGATCATTGTAACCTTGTAAGACATAAATTGCATCCTTTGTCAGCACTGGCATCCTTTGTCAGCACAGGCATCCTTTGTCAGCACAGGCATCCCTGGTCACCACAGGCATCCTTTGTCAGCACTGGCATCATTTGTCAGCACTGGCATCCTGCGTCAGCGCTGGCACACCTTGTCAGCACAGGAGTCCTTTGTCAGCACTGGCATCCTTTGTCAGCACTGGCATCCTTTGTCAGCACTGGCATCCTTTGTCAGCACTGACATTCTTTGTCAGCACTGGCATCCTTTGTCAGCAATGGCATCCTTTGTCAGCACAGGCATCCTTTGTCAGCACAGGCATCCATTGTCAGCACAGGCATCCTTCACACTCAACTGATTTGTGTCCTCCCCTGGAGTGGCGGTCGGTCCCGTTGTGATGGTCAACACACTTTTTCAATGCTGTTCTATTCATTGCCATCCAAATCAGAGCGTGACAGCCAGACTTTTTGCATACGCTTACGTCCAGCAAACTCTAAATGACATGAACCGGTTGCATGCTTTGAATGACATGAACCGGTTGCATGCTTTGAATGACATGAACCGGTTGCATGCTTTGAATGACATGAACCGGTTGCATGCTTTGAATGACATGAACCGGTTGCATGCTTTGAATGACATCAACCGGTTGCATGCTTTGAATGACATGAACCGGTTGCATGTTTGAATGACATGAACCGGTTGCATGCTTTGAATGACATGAACCGGTTGCATGCTTTGAATGATATGAACCGGTTGCATGCTTTGAATGACATGAACCGGTTGCATGCTTTGAATGACATGAACCGGTTGCATGCTTAGGATGACATGAACCGGTTGCATGCTTTGAATGACATGAACCGGTTGCATGCTTTGAATGACATGAACCGGTTGCATGCTTTGAATGACATGAACCGGTTGCATGCTTTGAAGTACATGAACCGGTTGCATGCTTTGAATGACATGAACCGGTTGCATGCTTTGAATGACATGAACCGGTTGCATGCTTTGAATGACATGAAGCGGTTGCATGCTTTGGATGACATAAACCGGTTGCATGCTTTGAATGACATGAACCGGTTGCATGCTTTGAATGACATGAACCGGTTGCATGCTTTGGATGACATGAACCGGTTGCATGCTTTGAATGACATGAACCGGTTGCATGCTTTGAATGACATGAACCGGTTGCATGCTTTGGATGACATGAACCGGTTGCATGCTTTGAATGACATGAACCGGTTGCTGGGCAGGTTCCTGTCTCCCTCCCAGCCTCACGTTTCGCACTGTATTCCCGTCCCAAAATTCATCGATAAAAGTTCTACAACAATTTCCTGCGTCAGCAGTGAAAGTTTTAATGGAGGCTAACCAAAAGCTATCAAACTTTCTGGCATATTTCAACAGCGTTTAATTCTTTTGACCCTGTGTATTTGACACGACGTGTTCTGTTCGATTCGGGAGATACTGTTCTTGGGGAACATTTATGTTTCATGACGTGGTCTCCCTAATATGACCTGCAACATTCTTTTCGATATGTATTTTTTTGTGTATATAAATGGATGAAAAATATACTAATTCCTTTATGGAATGACATTAGTCACCTGTATAAAGGAGCAGCTGAAGGTTGCATAGCGCTCCAATATTACTTATCATTGTATGAGCTGCCCATCTCAATGATTTTCAAAAGAATAGCGCGTTCGACAGTGAGCATATTTATCGCTTTTCCATACGCTTCTTTGAGAGCATCCGTTGATTGCATTGATATAATTTGCATGTAATGTTTTGTTTTACCGACCATAAAGTGACGTCTTGTGGAGATCTGGGTCAGTGTCGGCATCACAATGATCAGACATGAGACAACTATCGAGGAGCAAGAGCATTTCGATTATAAGTTGAAGCCCCGTGTGAGCATTTCGATTATAAGTTGAAGCCCCGTGTGAGCATTTCGATTATCAGTTGAAGCCCCGTGTGAGTATTTCGATTATGAGTTGAAGCCCCGTCTGAGCAATTCGAGGAGTTGAAGCCTGGTGTGAGCATTTCGATTATGAGTTGAAGCCTGATGTGAGTATTTCTATTATGAGTTGAAACCTGGTGTGAGCATTTCGATTATGAGTTGAAGACCCGTGAGGGTAGACTTCTAAAGCTACAGTTTCCTAGTAACATTAATCCTGTGAGTTTATTCCTCTAAGTTCTAATCCAAAGTGTAGGCTAAGATCCGCATTGCTTATTCAAACATTTCCTATATTCGTAACATTATAATAAATATCATGTAGTATATCAAAAAGCGAAATGTTATATTCATCGGACACGCATCAGTGAAATGATTTGTTTTACAAAATTTTGAGAGATCACGTAATATATGAATTGAGGTTATAACAAGAAAAACTGCATCAAACATTGTAATTAAACAGTGGCAATTTAAAATGAACGTTTTGGGTTTATGCCCACCATCAACATTGAGATGGAAGCATCTGCGAGGAGTAAAAACGAAATCGAATTATAAGGAATACACGTACTTGAATGTAAAAAGAAGCTCAGTAAACCCATTCTTCATGAGTAAAAGAGTTACATTTATTATTCAATTTTTATTTAGATTTGTGAGAATACGACAATTGCATTGTTTAAAAAGCCGATATTACGATGCTTTCAAGTGTTCTGTTTTTAGAAAATGTTACTTAGGTAGTTTTGGTCGTAGATACTTTTTTGCTTTTTCCACCACTCTATTCAAAATGTTCTCCCAAAGTCATTATCGCCACGTGCTTACGGCGCTTGTTCCAATTGTTACGCTCTGCAAATAGAATTTGTGTCTATCAACGATTTCTTCCGCAGTAATGGTTATTCATCCAGTACATTGATTACCTATTATCTTGCATGTTAACAAAATATATGACCCTGCACTTTTTTCATTAGCCTCGGAACCCAGGAAAATTGACTTGCCCTCCTCATACGCCGGTCGCCAGTGGGAACAAATGAATGATAAACTCCAGGCTCCCATTGAATATGTATTGGTGTAAATTGTAACATTGCTCTAATTAAATGGTTCACAATAGACTCCTTTTTTGATTTCAGATACAGAATTCCTCTAGTATGTTGTTATTTATAGGCTTAGCTTTGTAGTTGTTAACTATGCGCTCCTGCGGCATGGCCGCAGGAGCGCTCATTACATAAGTGGTATTGCATCCGGAAGAAAGTTTCCGTACTGCGAACTTTTCCCATCATTCCTAATTCCCCTTAGATTCCCTCCTAATTCCCTCATATTTCCCTCATAATTCCCTCATAATTCCCTCCTAATTCCCTCCTAATTCCCTTTTAATTCACTCCTAATCCCCTCCTAATTCCCTCCTAATTCCCTCATAATTCCCTCCTAATTCCCTCCTAATTCCCTCTTAATTCCATCATAATTCCCTCCTAATTTCTTCCTAATTCCCTACTAATTCCCTCCTAATTCCCTCATAATTCCCTCCTAATTCCCTCATAACTCCCTCCTAATTCCCTCCTAATTCCCTCCTAATTCCCTATTAATTTCCTCATAATCCTATCATAATTCCCTCATAATTCCCTCATAACTCCCTCATAATTACCTCCTAATTCCCTTCTAATCCTCTTCTAATTCCCTCATAATTCCCTTCTAATTCCCTCCTAATTCCTTTCTAATTCCCTCATAATTTCCTCCTAATTCCCTCCTATTTCCCTCCTAATTCCCTCCTAATTACCTCCTCCTAATGCCCTTCTAATCCCATCATAATTCCCTCCTAATTCCCTCATAATTCACTCCGAATACCCCCTTATTTCTCTCTTCATTCCCTCCTAATTCTCCCCTAATTCCCTTATCCTTCCCTTCTCATTTCATCCTTATTAGTTCCTAATTACTTCCAACTCACCCCCTAAATCCCTCCTAATTCCATTGGCAGACTCAATGTGGAGCCGTGCTCACATTCTTCTTCCGTCGGCATCAGTCGGTTTAAAATACTCTCTCATTCCAATGTTCAAATCAACATGCTTGCCATTGAATTATTCAACATTCATAATCTTAACCCAAAGTTCAATCAGAACTCGAGCTTAGTCTCTCATTCCACAGTCACCATTCAACCAACTTGACTATTTGTTTAATACTTTAGTGTTATCCTATTACCTGCAGATGCATCAATTCTATTACTGGTAATTGGTTTAGGATCAAAACGTTCTTTTTATATTGATACTGGATAAATAAAATGTAGCATGCGACTTCTCTCGCTTCAATCTTCATAGAATGATATGAAATTAGCATGACCTCGTGCATTTCAGTATGAGATATAATTTAATATTACAAAACCCTATTGCATCGCGAGCAATAGAAGCCTCTTACTAATGGTAAACGCGCAATAAGAAACTGAAGGATAGGTAAATGTTTGAAGAAATTTATCATGTTGACCTCTTCCCGTACATGGAATTTTAGCCTAAATAAAACAAGGATAAACAACACGATTCTTGTTGCATTTATTTGAACATGCGCAAATTTCGAAATCGTTGTTTCAGCATGATTCTTTGTAACAAATTTGGAGTTTTTCATTAACTTTCAGGAGTTATCAATGATTAAAGGCCCTCTATATATTTTGTCGGACGTTGACAACCAAGCCAATAATGTCCTGGGAATACCAAAAAAATTTTAGTGCAGAACACATCATTTATCGAATTACACCAGAGCTTTGTCTAACAGATACGAGTGATGATTCGATGTTACAAAATAGGGTCTATATCGAAGAAACTTTATGAAATGTAACGTTGTTAAATCAATCTTCAATGAATTCCATTATTTCTTCATGTCGACATTTCCAAGCACAAAATAAAGCGTTAGCATTCAAATACTATTCAACTCCTACTTGATCCCATCGATCACACACATTAGCCGCCAACAGGTGGTGCATTTCTGTCCCAATGAGACGAGGCTCGTTTTACTGCCACGCAACGGCCTGTTGTGGGACTAACATAAAACGGAATAGCAATCAATATTGACGGATTTATGAGCTGAGTTGCCGATGATGGGGGATTTGGAGTTGGCGCTGTGCCTCGCTAAAGAACCAACGTGGTGCACGCTAAAGTCAACGTGGTGAGGTGCTCTGGACATCCTGCACTGAATCAACATGGTGAGGTGCTCTGAACATCCTGCACTGAATCAACGTGGTGAGGTGCACTGGACATCTTGCACTGAGTCAACGTGGTGAGGTGCTCTGAACATCCTGCACTGAATCAACGTGGTGAGGTGCACTGAACATCCTGCACTGAGTCAACGTGGTGAGGTGCTCTGAACATCCTGCACTGAATCAACGTGGTGAGGTGCTCTGAACATCCTGCACTGAATCAACGTGGTGAGGTGCACTCAATCAACGTGGTGAGGTGCTCTGAACATCCTGCACTGAATCAACGTGGTGAGGTGCACTGAAGATCCTGCACTGAGTCAACGTGGTGAGGTGCTCTGACATCCTGCACTGAATCAACGTGGTGAGGTGCTCTGAACATCATGCACTAAATCAACGTGGTGAGGTGCTCTGAACATCCGTGCACCGTAGTACAATATCACGAACTATTATTATCAATTTGAGCTGTGTCTTCTGTTAAATAATAATCAAATCATACTACGAATCTGAATTTAGTTCATACTGCTAGCCGATATCATAGAATTGATCCCGTTTATTTCCACAAACCAATCCACGCGCTCAATAAATAGGGATGAAATGCCGAGTTTTAACGTAGTTTAATTACGGCTAACAAATATGGGAAGCCTTATTTTATTGAATAGTGCAATTTGCATTCAGATCTTCCGAATATATTTAATCATTCATGAACAAGAACCCTGACCCGAATTGTCTCCCAGGGAATCTACATTAATTTGACTCCATCGTTAAGCGATTTGTTAACTCCTAATGCAGCCAATACTGGATATGGCAATATTAATTTGTTAATATGATATAATGTAATGCAGTTTGCTTGTCGCTGTTACATGTCGATTTGAATATTTGAACGTTAGACCTTCAGTAACGTCAAACGTGCAACGCCCATGAGTGAGAGGCGTCGAGGGTACCTGCGCTTTGCCCTTGGTCAAATTCAATGCTAAGAGGGGACACGAAACTGGGGCAAGGAAGTGGGTTGGTAGAGAGTTGAGAAGATCGGCGTCGGACGTCAGTGAGCTAGGTTGGGCCAAGCCATGCCTTAGAGTGGATGGGCCAAAGGGTCAACGGAAGGAGATATGTGCATACCTGCTATCGATGTGTTATATTACGTGCAAAGTGGGCTATACGAAAAATTTGGTGTGTATTTAGGCTAAATATTTTCGGTGGAAGGTAACTAAGGATTTTTTTTCTGCTTTCAAGACGTGTCAACATCGGCTGGAAAATGTAGTGACCGTCTGGCCGCCTCTTTATGACAGGGCTACAAGAGATATTTGTGTTGCACAGCGGCGGTGATACCTCATCCAACGTCATAGCTAACACGATCGAAAGCCTGCAAGAGTTGTACAACCTGTCGTCAGCTGTCGAAAGTGTCCATTCTGATTTAGCATATTCCAGTGTGTTATCTCCGATGTTGTGAAGCACCCATTGTACTTACATTGTAGTGGTCGATGTCCAAGGTGATTAAGGTGATTGGCTTAGGCTACTTCGATTTATGTGGCAGGCCAGACCAATTCTTCGTATGGTGCTCTAAACTCGACGAATCACCACAATAACTATGTGGAATTGGTTTCAAAAATATATTTTGTGTTGCTGCTGGCAAGAATCGTTACCTTTGCAATCTATTTAATATTAAACCTCAATTTCTTTCCTGTCTCCTTTATTCGCCTTGAACACTCCTTCTCTATCACTAGCTTGACCCTCGCCCCGGGGAAAAGGAAATGCGTTTTTCGCGTTATTTTACATTTTTTTAAATCTTTGTGACCCAACCAAAAAAAAAATTATATATGTATTACATTTTCTTTGCCAGCCTTACGCGGTATTCGATCCTCCTTTCGTCTCTATGTCCGGTCGATTTTTTAAATCTATACTGGCGGAAAAAAAGCACGCGAAATTCAGTGATATAATCGGAATTTTACTTTCTCAATTACTTTTTTAAATAAAGGCAAAAAAATGAAATTTTAAAATGACACGTTATTTATTTTCGTGTTTTCGTTGTAATTTTTTTTCAAATGAAGATATACTCAATCTGATTTCAAACATGAATTTAAGAAATTTTCTAAATGAACAGTATTTTATACTGGAAATAGTGAGTGAAATTTTCCTTTCCGTAACAAAATATAACGCTGTATTCAAAATTTACGTCACTTTATGAATTATGATGACAATTTCAGTGTATAATGTCACTAGAAAGTCATTGGTTCATTCAGATTTTATTATTATATTTAGTATATTATTTCTTTATATTCTCATAAATAAATAAAATGGTGGAAAAGGCCAATTTTATTGGTTAGTGCTCCTCCTCCTAGTCTTGTCTATTCTTCCTCTCCTCTCTTCCTCCTCCTCCTCCTCCTCCCTCTTCTCCTACCTCCTCCTCCTTCTCCTTCTCATCCACCTTCGTTGGAGACTTTGATGGCGTAAGTTGCTATACCCACGAGGCAGCCTTTCTGGGAGTCCCTTTTCGCGTCGATTCGGAGTCTTTACTTGTCCCTGCTGCTGCTGAATCATTTGTAGGAGAGACGGTTGTAGATGAACTGGAATCCTTCTTAGGATCACTCATAGCCTGAACCTTTGGAGCCATTATAAAACACAGAATATATCACTTTGCGGTGTCAATTTGACAAATATATCAATTTAGGATCACAAAATACACAACGTTTGAGTGATAAGATTGATATAATTTCTTGTTCATAATTTGTTGTGTTGCCCTCCGCCCACCACGCCCCACGTCCGACGCCACGTCCCACTAGCTCCTTGTCATTCATCCATAGAGAATATATTGCCAAGAGAACATTGCCAGAGAGATCATGTGCCAGATAGTTTTGCTACTCTGCAGCCATTGAAATGTGTACTTATTCCCCATAACCCAATATTACATTTGCATTGGTGATCCTACAGCAGCAAGCGAAAATGTTGCAAAAATCATTGAGGTTTTCCAGCGGCCTTATCATCACACCGCTAAATTTAAGCATGCCATGGAAAAATACCTTATGAATCAGATAAATTTCAACCACTAGCCTTTGAATAGTTTTCTCAGGGTTTTTGATTCGACCATTGAGTTGGAACATATAATGATTTCAAATGTGTGGCACATACTAGTACGAACATATACATAAGATCTTCAGCCGCCCATAAATAAGTTCAATTTACCCACCTCAAAATCCTGAACCAGGGCTGAATAATCAATTTTATTCCAACGTAAACAAATTGTGATCAAAACAGGCAACATATAGTCGATTCTTCAAACAATTTCAAATATTCTTTTACAAATGTCATCGAGGAAAGGTTAACAACGTAAATTGCAATAATTGAAACCGTGTATTTGCAGCCCCACCAACGCATACGGAGAAATATGGTCACAGCAGAGAGATATACGAAGGAGGGGATAGGGCTTTGTGAGGCACTTGATACAAGAGGGTGGGGGAAAGAAGCGGAGGGGTGTTCTGGGTGCAGAACTTGTCGTCAAGAGGCCCGAGGAGGATAATTAACGGGTTTTCTTCTTGTCTACATTCCTTTGGATGGAGGATCTAGGAGTCGATGAAATATGAGTGTTGTGACTTGTATCATCTATTAAATTAGTCATCACCACCAATTATTCATCACCATTTCGTGATTGAAATCATCTATGACTGAAGAACGTAGATGATTTCAATCACAAGAGAAAAGCCGAAAAATAAGTTAGTGAGGAGATGCGTCCTGAAACATGAGTAAGTAAAACATAAATTCGTATTTGTTCAATTTCTCAAATTTACCCATAATAAATAAATGCACGGTAGTTGTGGTTGTTTTTCATCTATTTCATTAACATGCTAAGCCACAATTTAGGGTAAGAAAGATTACAAGGGCCACACGGGAACAGGTCATGGGATCGAATTACAATAGTAGCTCCGTTTGGCAGCACTTTTGTTCGCAATAAATGCAAGTACCTCATGGATTCCAACAAAGAAAATTTGTCGACCATTTGTCATCGTGAAAACGAGGGTGTTGCACTGTCAAAAATATCATGTCGCACTTCATATTGCAAAACATACTGCGTCTTTGGTCAGTGTTTAGATGACACCCTTCAACGCTGACGTCTTGTTGCTTCTCTGCTTAGAACTGGCACATCCTGAAGCTGACAGATCGCACCCCGAAGAAGTATTTTGCCGCTTTCTGCAGCCTATCCTCTCAGTCCTGCCGCCAGGCGTCGCTTTAACGTCTCTCCCCGCCCCGCTTCCGCTGCCGAAGAGCTGCTGTGGCAGCTCTCTCTTGTTGACCGACAAAATGTTCTTATCCAAAGGAGAGAAGACAAATAGAGACAGTATTATACAGAGCATTTCTAAGATAATTCGTTAGGAATAATGTCGTTTTCTTGAGGGAAGAAGCCAAACCTTCACCGGACAATGATGAGGTCATTATTTGAACCAAGTGCCCAACAATTCTGCATACAATCTTCACTACTTGAACCAAGTGCCCAACAAAATTTGCATACAATCCTCATTAATTGAATCAAAGGCACATCATTTCTGCACGACATGAAAATAAAAACATCTTGGCTAATTTGGAAACAAGTTTCGGAATTAAAATAGGTTCTAGTTGACCTCTCATGTGTTGATAAGGCTTGCCGGAAACGATGCCTCTGATTTCCTTCATAATTTGATTTTTTAACTTGTTCTATCTGATTTTATTTTCCAAATCAATAGTGCTCGCATTGTTGACCATCTTATAAATTGCCAAAATTGTTCATAAATCACAATATAAATTTTTTCTTACGAATGATGTCCTCCTTTTCTGTAAATTCGGAAACACCAAATCCGGAGAGTGTATTACTGACCACTCTCACTAAGTCAGTCCGGAAGTCTCTGCACTCCACTGCCTCAACAACTTCCCTGATGACGACAAACAGCTGTTGGTAGTCACTTACGAGCGCCTGGGGGGGATTAAAAAGAATTATGGGAACGTTAGTGCCTGCTTTATTTCGATAATTACAGGAACATAACAAACTGGGTAAATTATCTAAAAATACATCAATGGAATAGAACATAAAACTGGAATCTATAGCCGTCATGGATCAAATTTAAACTAGCAATGTTTAGTAACATATGCAAATCTGGAAGGCATTGAATAAAACATCGCAAGCTGAGTAATGGTGGCGCAATAGTTAGCATGCATGTAAATTTATTGGATTGTTCTGTACAGAAGCTTGCTTTGTGTTTTGATAATACAATAAAATGCAATTTTATTGGTTATACGAATGAATTTGAATCTCATGCCAAAGACTATTTGAGTGAATATACATATTCGGTCTTGATTATAGATGGAAATAAATAACGAATAAATGTAATGTCCATGTGACCGTTCGATTGATACTCTTACCAACCTTCGTATAATGAAAACAAGTTGCATCGCTTATCCAGCTCTCATATTCGGAAACAGATGATACTGCGAATCTTTTCTTCGGCAGGTAAACTCCCCTTCAAAAGTATGGACTCTGTTCAAGATGTTTCAAAAATTTAATGTTTTAGCCGAAGTTCCGCGCCCACGGGAGATTGAACAAGACGGGAGACAGAACACGTACTCCATCGGATCGGGTTTTCATCCAACGATCAAACATAGAACATTATTTACTCAGTGAAACATTATTTGCTCAGCATTAGGAATCACAGTAGGGCAATAACGAACTGAAATTGAGAAAAAAACATTACAACAATTCAAGTTCATACTTTAACGAGAACAATTCGTATGGAGAGGTTTGCATAATGTTTAGAAAATCCTACCAAAAAGAGTGCAGGGGTTAGCCTTTGTACCTTCTGCAGTTCATTGACATACGACATTGCCCGAGTTTGCATTAGTTTGTGACGAATGTGCTTTGACACAGTAGGTTCACGGAGAAATTTTAGCTAATTTATTCCCCAACATCAACATTAATCAACACCGACCACTCCCCTACACGGCCTTCACAGAGAAAACTTAAATAGTCTTCTTGATGTTTAGAAGTGGCCCTGGAAATATTTGTGTCCCGCAAAATCATGTGTATCAGAGAAACACCATTCACTGGATACGCATCGAACCAACCATTACAGTTTGTCATTGTAATCTACCTATTTTTTCAAAGCAGTACCTATACTGTTGTAGGTTAGTGTGGAACGTTGGAAATAAGAAGGTGGAATGCACTTATGGAAGTAAAAAGTCTCGACAGACTATTGACAATGCCTCTGAACCGATACGCTGGCTAAGATAATGGTGTACTTTATTATTGGAAGCTCTGCATCATAAAACGTTGACTATAACCTGACCATTAGAGCATCACTAGCGGTCCAATTCGTGGTCACAATTGATGATTGTGGGTAGCATTAGAGGAGCAATAGAAATATTATGTTCTACTGTAATTAAATAGGTTAACAAAGTGCAAGAATTTGAGTTTTGCATCACAATTGAAATCCTTTTTTCCGAATTTATTTCGCACATAAAATAGAGACCAATTATACGACGAGAGAGCAGCAAACTGAGTTTAATAACAGAGCAAGAGCCACGTATAAAATGAGAATGTCTTTATATAGTCCCAATTTCATAATATAAAATGATCAACCATTCTTCCTTCCACTGAAGCCTGCAAAGTTAATTCGATTTCTCTTCCTGTAGATGCCACGCCACGGAGAGAAGGCCTGTATCCTTACATACCCAACACAGACCACGCGTATAATTCTGTGGTAACGAGCTCACTAAGAGGTCAAAGAGACCATCACAGAGCGCCTAATGAGGGTCACGATGAGCAGAATGACTGTGAGATAATGTGGTGGCCTGTAGGCAAGGAGAGGCGGCTCTAATGGAACTAACGAAGAGTTCAAGAATTCAAACGTTATGAATTGAGTACACAAATTCTAAGGTTATGAATTGAGTTCAAGAATTCTAAGGTTATGAATTCTCCTGACGTCATTGAAAGATGAATATGGCCATTCCAATTGAGTAGAGTTGATTTAATCATATACACGTTTGTAAAAAAGTTCCTTCTAAAAAAAAAAAAATCGTGATTTTATTTATCAACAAGTACAGATACTTTGTTACTGATTCTTCGACTCTAATTCTAATTAGTGTCAGTAACGGAGATTGTATAACATAACTGGAATTATTTCATTTACCACCGTTAGCGAAGACATTATTTTACACAGTGGTGATGTGTTTCCGATGAAATGGGTGGGTCGTGGGAGCATTCAAATTAGTAAGAAGCCCACCTTCCATAAACGATGTGACCAAACAAGGGGCTGTCACATGACGGGTTCTATGTATGGATTCCTGATTTGAAACTATGGGAACATGCAGAGCATCACGTAAGGTATTAGTGCAGGAGTACATTCATATGTATTTTACTTTTTAAATAATTATTACCTTATGAGGCGAGTTTTTGTATAAAAAAACAATTTTTTCAGCCTTCTTTGAATAGTTTTTAAGGTGAGGCCTATTTTAGTTTGAATCTCCTACCTACGAACCCTGCAGGGCCTGTTAGCAATACAAATTTGCTAACAGATCTTGCTATGATTCAGTCCGAAATGATTGAGGAATCTTATTTCGTTACAGTACAGTAGTTTAAAATGTAGGACTGCATAAATATCAAATTCGATTTTTTGTAATAAATTGAAAAACAACGGGATTTTGTTTAATATAATTAACTGTCAAGCTTTGTCCATTATCTCACCGCAACAAATTCACTCAATTAGTAAAATGTCATATAAAAAATGCTGGAGACTATACTCCAAAAAATTACCGTAAAAAAAAATCATAATTACGGCAGGATTATCTCGATATTCTGTACTCTCACTCAAATCTCCGTATTTTGGCGATCAGTTTCTGCAACGCTTGTATTATCTCGACTCAGCAGCAACATATTGATGTGATGCTTAAAAGGGAATCGCGCACTCAATGAACATTGATACACGAGACAAGCTCAATGACAGACGAGGACAAATCGAATTAACATCAAACAGTAATCACAACAAATAATACCCATATCTAAAAATAAAATGCCCGTCTGCTGAGGACAAAAATAAATAGGATTTTATTTCCGGCTACGCAAACACTGTGACCGAACTAAGTCCGGTAGCAATTTGAATCAGACGTTGCAGGAAAGGGGATTTCTAACGGAATAAGCATGTCACTCGATGATGTTACACGATGATGCAAGACCATGACTCTATCAGATTGTTGATACCCACTAACCTAAAATCCCACTTGCGATATTCTATTCAGTGTTCTTTTAATGTCTTCATAAACAATACGGGACCAAGCCTCCAAAAATAACCTTTTTATTTTTCCACCATCATTTTACGCTTGTCATTCGCTTTAAATATTTACTCATTAACCAACATGTTACACCCATCATCAATTTTACCTCAGTTTCTAACTTCATCTCAAAGAATCTTGACTTAAAAGACTCTTAGATACTAACACATTATCAGCCTTATTTCCAGTAAAAAACATCGTTGAAGATTTTCTCATCATTTAATCATCGTAAATCTCATAGCCTCCTCACTCATAAAATATTCTTTTGAGAGTGAGAAAGCCTCTCACTAGAACCGAGTTTTCTGAGGTCACACTTTTACGCTGCGTTTGAGGAAGTTTTGCAATAAGCTACGTCTCGCAGTTGATGGTCAAAGCCAGTATTATATAGTTGACATAAATACAGTTCAGACAATATATCGTTTGCTAAGACATCGAGATCTTATTGCATGGCCGATGCGTCCAATATTTTGCTCCAAAGATACCTCTGCAGGAGCAATCTGTTAAACGACAATGCCCGCTATTATAATCTGAACCAGTCAATCAATATAGCTGCAAGCCCGCCATTATAATCTGGACCAGTCAATTGATATAGCTGCAAGCCCGCCATTATAATCTGAACCGGTCAATTAATATAGCTGCAAGCCCGCTATTTTAATCTGAAAAAGTCAATTAATATAGCTGCTAGCTCGCCATTATAATCTGAACCAGTCAATTAATATGGCTGCAAACCCGCTATTGTAATCTGAACCAGTCAATTGATATAGCTGCAAGCCCGCCATTATAATCTGAACCGGTCAATTAATATAGCTGCAAGCCCGCTATTGCAATCTGAAAAAGTCAATTAATATGACTGCAAGCTCGCCATTATAATCTGAACCATCATTTAATATATAGCTGCAAGCCCGCCATTATAATCTGAACCAGTCAATTAATATAGCTGCAAACCCGATATTATAATCTGAACCAGTCAATTAATATAGCTGCAAGCCCGCTGTTGTAAAAAAGACAGTCGTGCAACTGGAAGTAAAATCTACCCTAGTAATGGCAAGTTCATTATATTTAAAGAGTCACGGTATACGACATGCTGTCATATCGTGAAGTGACATATTTGGATTATTTGTTATTCGATGTCCAATTACAAATACTACAGTAAAAAATAAAACTACCACAATTCTCTGAATTGTTAGCCAATGAATCTTCTTTCATAAATTGGACTACAAGAACACAGGGAAATCTTTTGCTTGGCATTTTTTAAAAAGGGTTGAAAACAATGTCTGTCATTGATCTTGCATTGATTTTGTATTATCTTGATGTTCGAGTGCCCAACGAATGGCGTGTTCGCGCCCATCTGAAATCTTCTCGGCCCAAGAAATTCTGGACGCGTTACAACCAAAAGTTATCTAATAAATATTGATCATCCATCATGTGCTCTAGTCTGGGATTTCTATTGTGTGTATGATAATGTTAGGTTGATGTACTGTCGGTTACAAAGATAGAGATCATGTTTTGGTAATTTCGCGTTTTGTTCACGACATCCCTTCGCCGAGATTGTATGCTTCATAACATCTATTTACAAATTTTTATGTCCTCCAGGCGTTGGCTGTAAACATAAAACCATAAAAACTTACCTAACTACATGTAATTTGATTGAAATTCACTTCAATGAGAACGTAAAATTAAAAATAAGGTAACCGATAGTACCTCCCCTGCGAATAACTTTGTTCCACTGGTCTGCAGTGTCTCTTGGTAATAATCTTATAACCGACAATCGGCAGTACCTCATAGTAATGCATCCTGTAACTGATATTTTCCGCTGGCTTTGATGGAAGTGTATTTGGCAACTTCAAACAGTGAACCCAAGCGCAAGTAACCTATATAATTCCGGCTGCAGCACGTAAGCCTGGGTTTGTCGGCTTTCGGTATAAGGGCGGCCGCGAGAGGGACATAAAAGTATCACAGATGTGGCCTCGTTTTTACGGTCGAGAAAATTTGACTGAAATCCCACAACATCCGCTGGTGATTCTTTTCGAAAGGCAGGGTTGGATTTTATTCATTTGGTGAAACGATCTCAGATTTTTCATGGATGTAAACAAGTTTATGCAAAATGTTAGGATGAACGAACCTTTCCAAATAATGTAGAATTAACCCAACAAAACCGTTGTGAACACTTCAGGCAGGGCGATTAAATACGCTCGTATGTCATGAAACTCTACCCACTCAACTTTTTGTGCATGATACCTTGCAATTCCTGAATGAAAAGCAACCTGTAACTGGTAGACTGCAATGCATGCAGAAACAGAAGAAAACGAGTCAATTTGTATTAAGGGAGATTTATCTTGAATACAATCATGTTACGACTTATTACAGTTACACGAGTAGATTATTTTCCGATTTATTTATTGGTCCCAATTGTTTTCACTGCTTCAGATTGGGTTATAAAGTTACACAAAACTAACTCCTTCTCGTCAGATGTGGTCGTCAGATGTGGACTGGTGTCGATGAGATTAAACAGAAAACGCAGTAATAAACGGAGGAGTCATCCAAACATAATTCACAAATGATGTCGATGAGTTAGAAAATATATTTATACAGAGTTCCAATGTCTTACATGGATAATGAAGGAATTATCAGTGAAGGGTAATTTTTTTAGAATGCAAGTAATTTTTCTTTCTATTTGAACATAATCAACGCTTACAATGCATGAAATAAGTTCTAACAAAGAGTGTAATCACGCAGTTCATATTTCTGTTAACATTGTACACAATTCCACTGAAGCAACTCCCTTATATTCCGTCATTCCTGGCAGGGTTTCAGAAGAAGAACCCTTTCTTCCCTGCCATCATAATTTATTCCGTCATTCCTTGCAGGGTTTCAGAAGTAGAGCCCTTTCTTCCCTGCCATCATAATTAATTTTCGTCCTTCCTAGCCGGGTTTCAGAAGTAAATCCCTATTCTTCCCTGCCATCATAATTTATTTTCCTCATTCCTGGCAGGGTTTCAGAAGTAGAACCATTTCTTTCCTGCCATCATAATTTATTTCGTCATTCCTGGCAGGGTTTCATAAGTAGAGCCCTTTCTTCCCTGCCATCATAATTTATTCCGTCATTCCTGGCAGGGTTTCGAAAGTAGAGCCCTTTCTTCCTTGCCATCATAATTTATTCCGTCATTCCTGGCGGGGTGTTATAAGTAGGGCACTTTCTTTAATGCAATCATGATTTATTCCTTCATTCCTGGCAGGGTTTCAGAAGTAGAGCCCTTTCTTCCCTTCCATCATAATTGACGATGTGACTAATTCCTGGCAACGACTTTCCTTTCCTTTATGTGCTCGTCAGGGGGCGGCGAATGAGGGTAACGAGGAGCGGAATGGGATGAATAAAGGCGGAGAGGTTGGAAGGGACCCGCCGAGGTGAGGTACAAATCCTTTAGTGTACAATATTTTTTAATAAATAGAACTAAATGACCAAGAGCTACCTATCATTGTAACTGGCCAACAATATATGGATCCGATTGTGATCATAATAATTTGTTAAATATATTGCGATGAATTGAAAACGTGTTTGTTCTGAAATAGATTAGATTAGGTTCTTGATGTCAATCGACAGAAAAAGCTTGAGTCATGACTTTCGTCAATTCGTACTCAAAGATCCACAACCAAGTAATATTGAATAATATCTAACAAATTCTGCCCCTATCATAATACAGGTACAGACACGAAGCCAAATCTTCCAGGCTGACGGCAAGTCACACCTCACACTCCTCTCATACACTCACACTAAAACAAACTTAGCCCTTTCGCGCTAAGCGGTCCAGCCGGGAGACCCCGCAATACACACTCTGGGTCAGGAGTGCTGTCCGAAGTTAGCGTCAGCAACAGGACTCGGCAGTTGAACTGGTATCTTCCTGCCGCGTCCTACTAACCGGTCCCTCACTGTCTACGACCATACCGTTTCTCAACGCGACGCCAAGGGCGGGAAAGCACGTCGGGGCAGCGTCAAAACTAATTCATTCAGAACCAACGCTCTCTTGCGACCTCTGCACTATGTCCCTTCTTTCTAACGCTTGTTCCATGCCATCCATCCCCCCAAACTTTGGGCTAATTCTAGGCCTACGTCCACTAACCTTTGCATTCATCACTCTATTCACCAATCTCACATCATCCATCCGAACCCTCTCAGCACACGTGAATCTACTCTGCCCTCTAACTTCTTTGCCATCCCCGTTCAAATTAGATTAACGTCTTTTTTGATCCTGTCTCTCAGCGTCAATCCACGTATCCTCTAACATTTCATTACGGAAACATTCAACGTTCTTCTCTCTTCTGCCCCCCCCCCCAATTCTCATTTATGCAGAGCATAGTTTCGACAATTTCACCTCTTTGCTTCCACCCCAACGTCATACAGCTCATTGCACTCTTCAGTGCACTCAACACTTCACACTCTTCCTTTACGCGCGACTTCACCTACGTTTACACCAGCTCAGTCTTCTCTACATGTGAGCCCAGGTTCTTAAAACACTGAACTTCTTCCAACCGCTCTTTATTTATGAGGAAACGGTTTATGCTCCCTTCGACTTTCCTCGAACATCTCATTACTGTACTCCTACCCACGTTAACTTGCCACTTCTCTTACACAACTTCTGTTTAGAGTCCGCCACCAGTGCCGGTATCATCCGCAAGCAGAAGCTGATTCAACTGCCTAGCGCCAATTTGCTCCCAACAGCACCAAGTCCCGACTCGCGTTCATCTCTCCACCACTAATCTTTGCAGAAATTGAACAACCTGGTAGAAATAACGTAGTCATGTCTCAGTCCCACTTTCACTATGACCAACCAATCACCTTGCTACCCACTCTGACACATGCTCTGTTATCATCGGAGAAATTTTGAACCGTTTTCATCGAATTCAACTCGAGAGGTATCAGTTTTGTCGGTGAATTGTACGACAGAGTGGTAATGAAGAGGATTAGACTGCAGGGATGGTGCAATTAGTGGTGAACAGTGATTCTTGCGGCATGACAAGTCTATGAGAAGTTCCT
Source organism: Gammarus roeselii (assembly GCA_016164225.1). Taxonomy (NCBI): domain Eukaryota; kingdom Metazoa; phylum Arthropoda; class Malacostraca; order Amphipoda; family Gammaridae; genus Gammarus; species Gammarus roeselii. The sequence goes on along the minus strand of SDVV010003179.1, from coordinate 2,461 downwards.
TTCGAAGATAAATGATGTGTTCAGGGCCTTCATGGATCTTTATATAGCCTACCGCAGGGTCGCCAGGCAAGCTACCCTGTTGCTTGTTTGTCGCTGTGGAGGGTGTGGCGTCTGTATGGAGTGGGCGGAAACCTGCTGACAAAATATGTAGGAAAGACAACATCCCACTTGACTTTCTTTAGAATAAAGCCGTGAGACGTGACCAAGATTAAACTTTAAGAGATTTGGTAAGGAAACCGTTCGTCCCATTGTTGTCTATTTTTTTAATAATTGATGTTTCATAATAAATCTACAATACTGATTATAAACTATATGAGAAAGGTTACTTTGTTGTGTTTATTTAACGTTGTAAAATGTTCACGTGCTTGTCTGACATTCACAGCCACTTCCAAATATTTTTATTTAGAAAAATCACCATTGTCATTTATAAAATATTTTTTTACAAACTTGTCACCTCTATTAAATAAATTCTTCCCGACTTATTATTCCAATTACCCCCATCAATGAATTTGAAACAATAAAAATTGTTTACCGAAGATTTTTTTGTTTTTTCCGTAAAGGGAAATTTGTATTTTTTAGTGGAATTGATGAGGCTCATAATAAAATTGTATTGGTGATGTTAGCAGAGATCAGCTTCAGTGTCATAGATTCAATCAGTTTCTGTCCATTCTAATAAATGATTTGCATATCTTGTACGCATAAATTACCCAAAAAACGCGTACAGTTGCTGCAACTTCGACTGTAATAGCTAACATTTTCTCCTACTGTTGTAATTGTATAGCTCGTGCAACAGTGACCATTTGAGATGTCCCCGCCCATTACCAGATCTTGCATTCAGAAGTCAAACTTACACGAATACCACAACCCGACTGTAATGGAATATCGTAAAATAGCGACTGTATAAAACATTCCAAATTGTAAGGAAGTGCCGAGAACTCACTACTTCAACTCCATAATCTCCGGAAAAAACTCAGTTGATGGTTCTACAAAGTTTCATTGTTCTAATTGTGTTGTTCGAGCAACATATCCTGCTAGTAACATTTGGGCAAAAGTGCACAAATAATCTATGAATCCGCGGATGACACCAGGGTAACATGTCTCAGACATCACTGTAGATTCCCTCCGCTCGGGCACATATATGAGTATCAACACTACAAATGTGCTTTCACTAAACTGACTACCATGATTGGTGACAACTTTATACAAAATCTCATGCACAATCCTAACACAAAGGTCGAATTGTCAACCATTTGCAAATGTCTCAGAAGCAAAATTACGCGATGTAAGAGTACACAAGTAACTTAGCTGGGAAGATCGCATCTCTCCTGTTGTTGGGTTTTTATGCATATTGTGTAGCTTACTAGTATGTATATTGTGTGGTTTCCTACTTTTCATATTGTGTGGCTTCATAGTATGCATAATGTGTGGCTCCCTATTATGCATATTGCGTGGCTTCCAATTATGCATATCGTGTGACATCATATTTTGCATATTGTGTGGCTTCCTATTATGCATATTGTGTGGCTTCATATTATGCATATTGTGTGGCTTCCTATTATGCATATTGTGTGGCTTCCTATTAAGCATATTGTGTGGCTTCCTATTATGCATATTGGATGGCTTCTTATTATACATATTGTGTGGCTTCCTATTATACATATTATGTGGCTTCCTATAATGCATATTGTGTGGCTTCCTTTTATGCATATTGTGTGGCTTCCTATTATAAATATCGTGTGGCTTCCTGTTATGCATATTGCGTAGCTTCCTATTATGAATATCATGTGGCTTCCTATTATGCATATTGTGTGGCTTCCTATTATGCATATTGCGTAGCTTCCTATTATGCATATTGTGTGACTTCCTATTATGCATATAGTGTGGCTTCCTATTATGCATATTGTGTGGCTTCCTTTTATGCACATTGTGTGGCTTCATATTATGAATATCGTGTGGCTTCCTATTATGCATATTGTGTGGCTTCCTATTGTGATTATCATGTGGCTTCCTGTTATGCATATTGTGTGGCTTCATATTATGAATAGCGTGTGGCTTCATATTATGCATATTGTGTGGCTTTCTATTATGCATATTGTGTGGCTTCCTATTATGAATCTTGTGTGGCTTTATATTATGCATATTGTGTGGCTTCCTATTATGCATATTGTGTGGCTTTCTAATATGCATATTGAGTGGTTTCATATTATGCATATTGTGTGGCTTCCTATTATGCATATTGTGTGGCTTCCTACTATGCATATTGTGTGGCTTCCTATAATGCATATAGTGTGGCTTCATATAATGTATATTGTGTGGCTTCCTGTTATGAATATCGTGTGCTTCCTTCTATGAATATCGTGTGGCTTCCTATTATGAATATCGTGTGGCTTCCTATTAAGCATATTGTGTGTCTTCCTTATGTGAATATAGTGTGGCTTCCTTTTATGCATATTGTGTGGCT
>SDVV010003178.1:0-21736 GCA_016164225.1 Gammarus roeselii | reverse complement strand
TCTATATATTTATATATTATATTTTATATTTATATATTATATTTATATATTTATATTTATATCTTTATGCCACTATTAAATATTCATGGTGTGCCATTACACGAGCCTTTGTTGAGTACAGATACAGATACTAGGCCGCATCCCCCAGAAAGGGGGGTGGCCGACGGCAAGGCACACCTCACACCCTCATACGCTCACACTCACACAACTTAGCCCTTTGTTGAGTAGACCTGTAATAAACATATCTGATCTCTCAGCGCATGGTTGACAGGTGGGTTGTCCATAATGTTTGCTGTCGTTTGTTTTTGCTATCAGCACTATTTCCTAGCACTTGGTACAGCATCATCTTAAATGTAGCATCAAGAAGTGTGAACCTTAGAATCCAAAAGTTAGCTGATGAAGAACTGTTACATTTGAAGTCAAGATTCACAGGTGAAGAAAATATGCAGCTAACGAAAAAATTTAGTAATATCCTTGTAGAACCCGAACTTATGAGTGTCTTGAAATGTAGTTGATTTGCTTTGAACCCATAAGGAACTCTCATCTTCTGTAGATGTTGTGGCTGATTTTATTTGGCAGTTATTGAATTACAACTGTAAACTGGAGCATCCAAGTTCTAATGCAGCACCCCGTGCGCTGACACAATCTTTCTTTTGCCCACTTACCATACACTGATGTGTCGTTTTTTTGCGATCAGCACTAAATCCTTGCTCTTGGTTCAGCATCATCTTGAACATTGGATCAGGAAGTGTGAACCTTAGAATCCAAAAGTTGGCTGATGAAGAACGGTTATAGTTGAAATTGGGATTCACTGGTGAAAATTATGCATAAAACTAAAAATTAGATCAATATCCTTGTAGAACCCAAGCTTACAAGTGTCTTGAAATGTAGTTAATTTGCAGTGAACCCATAAGGAACTCTTAACTTTTGTAGATGTTGTGGCTGATTCTATAAGGCAGTTATTGAATTACAACTGTGAACTGACCCATCCAAGTGCTATCGCAGCACCCTGTGCACTGACACAATCTCTCTTGTGCCCACTTTCCATGCACTGATACAATTATAACTTTTGTTATCTCAATTCTCTGGATAAAAAGCTATTTCTCTGTAATGTAGTAAGAGCCTTGAGGTTTAGCATTGCGCTTCTGCTTTTCTATCCAAATGAATCTTGAAGAGAAAACAGTAGAGACGTATTTACGAGAGAATCTTGATAACATTGGTTAAACGTAGTTTGCGACCTATTTAGAACCATGTCTCTTTTAACCTTACTCGGGAATTTCGAAACTACAAGCTCCTTGAGTTTGTCGGCTAGTCACAGCGTGGCGTCTCCCGCGCCTAGCGGTCTAAATGTCTTCTAGGTATAGCGGCGTCTCCCACACACCGCTGTTTCAGCCGGCTGGAACCCCCAAACCCTCAACCCCCTCCCCACCTATATAAGCGAGCTCTGTTGGGCTCTGTCATTCATGAGGGCTAGCAAAGCTGCTTACCGTAAGGAGACGTTAGCGCGTTGTCAAGATAGCAGGGGGGAGGAGGAGGCCTCCTTATGGCTTTTACTACATTTCAGAGAAGTAGCTTTTCATCGAGATAATTAAGATAACAAAAGGGAAGTTATATTCCCTTCCACTTTGTTAGAGCCATAAGGTTTAGCATAGAAAATACCATCGCGTAGCGCAAGCTGGCCTATGCCAGAAGAGCACAGAAATTGGATGGATCGGCTGCATCTTGAACTGAGTAATCTCAAAGAAGCGCTTGCCGTGTAAGGAATGATGACCCAGTTGTATAACTGGGGGTAATGACTGTAATTGTAGGCCAGTACAAGTATTGCTTGGTGCCTACCACAGTCAATATACTAGCTCATAGCTGTCAAATAATATGCGGGCCTAGAGTATGAGCCCCGAAATAGTAATATTCTTCCACTCGCAAGAGCCATATGGTTTTGCATTGTGCTTCTGGTTTTATTCGAATGAATCCTGAAGAGGACACATTACAGAGATGTTTTACAAGAAAATCTTGATAACATCAGTTGAACGTAGTTTGAGACCGATTTAGACCTGTGTGTCTATTATATTAACCTTACACGGGAATCTTGGAACTTTCCAGTTCCTCGACTGTTCTCGAGTTTTTAGGAAGAAGAAACTTTTGTCCGTAGGCGGCGCGTGACGTCTTGCGCCTATCGGTCTAAATGTCTTCCAGGTACTAGTCATGATCGGCCGTCAGCCGGCTGAACCCCCCAACCCCATTCCTTCCTATATAAACGTTAGGTGGCCTGCCCCATCATTCATTAGTCGCTCTGGCTTCGGGCGCATAGCACTCCTGCCTCACCTGATCATGACAGATCGTAGCACCTCCCGGAAGGTAAGATTGTGACCCACTGTCTCTGAAGCCACAGATAGGGTCGGCAATTATTGCCCTGCCGCACTGAATTTGCTCTCAGCGAGCTGCATCCCACGACACTGTCAACACAATTTGTCTATACAATTCTCGACAAAAATTGTTGAAACAGAAATTTGTTGAGACAGAAAGTTGTCTAGACAAAAAGTTGTAGACAAAAATCTTTTGACACGACAATTTGTTGTCAAATGCTTGACTTTGAAATCCTGCTCTAAGGATGCCTGCCATCGGTGTTTGGCCTTGAAGTTAGCAGTCCACGGGGCCCGCTGTACCCCCCCGCAGATGACTACGGGGGGTCACATATGCCTTTACTTTGCATGTTGACTGAACAGAAACTTGTTGACTCACAAAATTTGCTGACTTGGAAGATTGTCAACTTATAAAATAAATTTGTCGGCACAAATTTTGCCTACTTTCAAAATTGGTCGACACAAAAATTTTGTCGACAAAACATTTGTTGACACAAAAATTTGTCAACTCAAGTTGTCTTTTCTAATTTTTTGTTGGCACTAATATAAAAGAAATTGGTGACACAGGAAATTTGTCAACACAAATTTGTTGACACAATAATTTGTCAACACAAAAGACTTGAGTTGTCACGAAAAACTTTTGTCAACACAGAAAAGGTTTTTGTCAACACAAAATTTGGTGGCAATTTTTTGGTGGCAATTTTTTTTTCCTCATGACAATATTACCAAAGGCTACATGACGTGCTTTTGGGAATTGTTCAAAGGTATGGGTTTGGAAACTCTGCTCACACACAGTGGTTCATGAAAAATGCTTGTTAAGTCGTACAACATACCCTCTATGCTGGCACCATTGATGTTAGGTTTTGGAGTAAGCTGTCCCCGAACAGCCCTTCACACCAACTTGCAGATGATTATGTGTCACATATGACGTTCCTTAGGTAACTGTTCAATGTTTGGTTTTGAAATTTTGCTCAGAAACAGTGAGTTTTTAATCAACACTTGATTAGTCCTACGAGCATAGTCTACATCCTGACACCTTCTGCGTTTTGGGTTTGAAGTAATGCTGTCCCCGTACAGCCATCCACTCCAGCAGGCAGACGATTACGAGTCATGTATGACGTCCTCCGGGACTACGACACCATTTGCACTAATACAACAATACTTACTGGTTTCTGGTCAAAACTCGATGTACATTAAGTCATCTGTACCTGGCAATTAAGTTAAGCTCTTTCTTTCATGCAATCTTTTTCTACAACTATTCCTTCTTCTTCTTTCCATTTTTGCTGTTCTCATGCGTGAAATTCCCTACACCTAGTGTTGATCTCATGCATGGGATCCCAGTTTTCTGTCTCTTCTTCATCTTCCCTCTCAGCAGGTGTTGGAGCGCGTAGCCCGGCACCTTAAGGACTACTGCGGATCCTTGGGGCTCGGAAGTTGAGTATGTAGTGTGTTATTCCTCCTTACTGCCATCCAGGGAGTGCTGGGACCATATGGCCTCAGCGCCTTGGGAGTTCATGTACCTCCTGTGGCACCCGTACATACCATAGACGTTCGCCGCGTAAAGGACTTTGACTTTGCGCAGTAGTAAACCTAACTCGAACATTAAAAGAAGAATAAAAACAAAGACTAACATGATGCAGCTCTGTTTGCTGGTTTGACATTCGGCGCCGGAAAGAGATGACTCCAGTGCGCTAGAAAGCCTCTGCACTCTAATCTAATCTACCTGGCAATTACAACGCAATGAGCTTTGCTTGCCAGCAACAGAGGATCATGAGTCACATCTGGCTTACCGCGGGACCCAGGTCAATGTCGCTTTAGTAACCCAACGTAATACAGCGGTTTTTCAGCGATATTTAGTTTCTTCTCCGTCATAAGCGGATAACAGACTAAGCGCCCATACGGACGCTAGCGATGCGTGAGACTGATATCCAATGTAAACAGTGGTTTACGGTCAGCATTGCGGCCCTAATTGCACAATAACTAAATTTTGCAATACATTCCGCACATATTGGCATTATTTTCTGTCTCATATGAAAATTACGGGTACCATACCTATTATTTTCTTTCATAAACAAACATATGGTATGTCATGCGATGTCGCGGTGATTGAGGGCGTATATTTGGATCGTAACATCACCCTTATACTTCAATATCCTTTGTTTCAGTGACGATGTCCGCAATCACCTCAGCGACAGGCGAGCGATCGTGAGTCATCTGATGACCGCGTCACAGGCTCGCATTGTGCACAACGATGACCTCCATACCGAGTGCCTACGGCACTCCAGTCTATTCGGAAGGTCACACATACTGGCCAGCTGAGTGCAACATAGACCTCGGCCAGGATAGCGCTTCCAGGTTGTCCTACCTTTGAGGCGTGCAGGAACAGATATCGCGCAACGAGACCGAGCCTCCCACAAAGAAGTTCGACTCCGGGTCGAATGCGCGCTTACATCAAGCTGTCATAGAATCACCGCCCTTAGGGAATCCGTTAATGCGCCAATTGTCCCCCCAAAGGCTCACTTCGTGACCACTAGGGGCAAGACCGCCTTTTTCTATCCGGCAGAAGTACGTAGGCTCTCCAGCTCCGCGCTCCGGTCGCCCACACCAAAGGCCTCTTTTGGAGAAGGGCCCCGCGATCCCCCTGCTCGCGATTACACTGTGCCTCGCACCGACAACTCGAGGGGGATCTCAAACCCCTTGGGTTAGACTTCCTGCTCAGCGGCGTAGTCACGGCAGGGCCCAGACAACCAGCTTTCGCATCTCGTATCCTTGCGATCCCAAAAGCATCGTGAGGGGATCACCTGTTGATCGACCTCTCAGAACTCAACAAATACATCCCGATAACCGCGTTTCGAGGGTCCAACTCTTAACGAATACGAGCAGTGCGGAAGTCCCCTCTCTAATTCATCAAGTTGGACACCAAGGTCGCTTTCCCACACGTCCCAATTCGTCCCAGGCTCCATAATTCTTATCCTGCAAACTACGAAGTCAACGGTACCTTTTCTCGGCCCTCTCATGCGGCCTCAACCTGGGACCACAAATCTTTACAGCGATCGCGAAGCTACCCCTTCACTTGCCCCACCAGCAAGGAATAGATGCGGCCTTTTACATCGACGACTGGTTGCTCCAGGCACCAACTGCACATCACTGCCGGCGCACCACCCAGACGGCCTGCGACTTTCTCCTCAAGCTCGATTGCCACGTCCACCGGGAAAAGTCTATTCTGGGACCCACCCAGCAGTTCGATTTTCTGTGGGTAACACTCAATGAAGGGGCCGGGCCCATAGCCCCGACCTCACAGCACATCGACCGCCGCAGGGACATGGTCAAGGAGATACTTCTCGCAGAACTATCTCGCTTCGACAGCATGAGAGTTCCCTCGGCCTAATGTATTAACGAACACCTTACCTATGCTATGCTCACCACTTCCTCAACGGAGTGGTGCTAGCAGCACGATCCCTGCGCCTATCCCGCAAGCCCAGCCACCTCAAAAATCCTCCTCCCGCGCGGTACAGCACTGGAACAGCGAGGCTTCCACGTCCCGTTCGTAATGCCTCCACCGAACCACCTCCTGTGGATGGACGCATCGGGCGACGCGCGGGGGCTGTATGCTGCAACGACCAGTCGTCATACGGCCGCTGGTCGCCATTGGGATGCATTCTCCAATTACGTCGTACGTATCGCTGCCCATCGTACATGCGCTGCGGGCACGAGCTCAGTGTTACCACACTACAGTTGGCGTGTTGCCAGACAACAGGGCCGAGGGGTAGCCATGGCGAATCACTTGGGTTCCAGCAAGACCTCGGCGTTGCAGAAGTTCGGAGCACAGCTCTTAAGATCCTCCAGCACAGTCACCTCTCGCTTCTCGCGACCTACCTACCCGGATCGCAGAACGTCTGAGCCTATCAGCTCTCACGCCTCCGCCAGTAGAAACGACGCGGATGCGAACGCCTCTAGGCTTCGCCCGCCTCCTTACCCCGCGCGGGACTCGGCAAAGACCCCTTCGCGCCTCCGGGAAACTACAACTTTTCACTATTTGCAGCTCCATTTCATCACATACGAGCTGATTTTGTGGTTTCCCTCCAATGCGACGGGAAGCAGTGAACGGACATATACCTGTTCCCTCCGTTCAACCTGATTCTCCAGGTGCTCCACAAAGTCGAGATGTACCGCTACCGCGACGTCCTCGTGGTGCACGACCACCCCAGCACACTGTGGGGGTCCAAGGTCGTCGCGTCCTTCAGCGACTTTTCGCTCTCCCTCGACGTGTCCCAGCGCGTCGAAGGCAGGGAGCTGCCTCTAACATCACAACCCCTTTTAGACTTATCTAGCACTAAGTCTTTCATAACGGTGCTCACTATCAAATACAATAGATCCCTTGCAGAAACCCTGGCCATCACGCACAGGCAGTCCACACAACGCCCATTCCAAAGCTTCTGGACACGTTTCCAGGCGTGGCCACGCGTCACGAAGGTGCAGTCCATCAACCAGTTCACCCTCTTCACGTCCCTGCACTATGCCGGCAAGCAGAAGCAGCTCATTCCTCGTACAGTTTTGGCTTACAGGAATGCGCTTCATTTGCCTCTCTTTCCTGGGTTTGGGGTCACGACCCGCGAGGCGATCTTCAAGGACCTGGCAAAGGCCCAGTTTCACCCATACCCACCACAACGACGTTTCGTGCCGCAGTTGAAGCTGGAGCAGATTTTCGACACGCTTGCCTCTCCTCGCTCCAATACTCAAACGACTTCAGTATAAGCGCTCTTGCAAAATACTCCGTTTCTCGCAGCAGGAAACAGGGTCTCTGAGATTGCAACAATGTTACGCACGGGACTACATTTCTTCAAGAACCCTCAATGCGATCACCAAGTTCCGGTACAAAAACCAGACTTTCACCCATACGCCACCGCTCATCACTAGCGCCTAACTGCTGCCTGATGGCCGGGCATACGGCCTGGGCCCTACGACCGTACTCAAGCCTACGTAGCACGATGTCCGTCAATCAATGACTTGTTTCTCATCCATCCTACTGCAGGCAAACCACTCCAGACATCATCGGTGGGGCTTTACATCTGCTCGTTTATCATTGAAGCCACACCGCGTGCCGTCACTGAAGCTCACGACGCCAGAAAATCTGCCTCATCTCTCGCTTAGACGAGCGGGGTCCCTCTCCAAGACCTCATATCCAAGGAGTTCTGGAGGTCGCCCCACGTGTTCGGGCACAAGCACCTATTAGCAGTGGGGAACCCTTACCAACCTTGCGTCTCACTGAAAAACAGGTGGATAGTCCCTCTCGCTTCAATGGTTTGTGACATTACGCTAGCTAATGCCAAAAACTTTTGTTCACATTATAAACATTTATAAAGTATTTTTATGGAATATCTTACCATATCGTTTTGAAGTACTCAACGCTAAGGCTTCGGGATAAGGATGTCGGATTCCTCAGTATATAATTACTTTATCCGACTCACTGTACGGCAATGTTACTATATTAGCTATGGTACACGGGGCAGACACTTCAATATTGAGGATTATCCTGCCACTACCTGGCTGTGCTTTCACACTCATCCTTGAAGGCAGTAAATATTGCTGTACATAATTACTATTTAGGTGCTCATACTCGAGGCCCGCATATTATTTGGCCGCTATGAACTCGTATATTGGCTGTGGTAGGCACCAAGCAATACTTGTATTGGCCAATGATTACAGTCATTTATACAAACGGGTTATCATTTCCTTACACGGCAAACGCTTCTTGGGAACACCCAGTTTAAGATGCAGCCGATCCATCCACCTTCTGTGCTCTTCTGGCATCCGCCAGCTTGCGCTACATGATGGTATTTTCTATGCAAAACCGTATGCTCATACGAGTGAAACAGAATAATACTTTAGTTATCTCGATTATCTCGTCAAATGCTATTTCTCTGTAATGAGTATAAGCCATATGGGGTCTCCTCCTCCTCCTGCTATCTTAACTACGCACCAACGTCTCCTTACCGGAGGCAACTTTGCTGGACCTCATGAATGATGGGGCAGGCCACCTCACGCTTATATAGGAGGGAAGGGGATTGAGGTTAGGGGGTTCAGCCGCAGTCCGAGCGCGACCCGGTACCTGGAAGACATTTAGGCCGATAGGCGCAAGATGCCACGCGCTATAGCTAATATGGTAACCTTGCCGTACAGCGAGTCAGATGAAGTAAATATATACTGAAGAAACCGATGTAATCCTTATCCTGAAGCCGTAGCGTTGAGCACTTCATAATGATATGGTAAGATACTCTATACACGTACCCTACAAGCTACCAAAGTTTCTGGCATAAGCAAGCGCAATGTCGCGAACCTTTGACGCGAGAGGGACTATTCACCTGGTCCTCAGTGAGACACAAGGTTGGTTAGGGTTCTCCACTGCAATTAAATACTGGTGCCCGAACACGTGGGGCAACTTCCAGAACTCCTTGGATATGAAGTCTTGGAGAGGGACCCCACGCGTCCAAGCGAGAGACGAGGCAGATTTTCTGGCGTCGTGAGCTGTAGTGAAGGCATGCAGTGTGGCTTCATTGATGAACGAGCAGATGTAATGCCCCACCGATGATGTCTGGAGTGGTTTGCCTGAAGTAGGATGGATGAGCAACAAGTCATTGATTGACGGACATCGTGCTACGTAGGCGTTGAGTATGGCCATAGGGCCTAGGTCGTGTGCCCAGACATCCGGCATCAGTGAGGCGATAGAGATGAGCGGTGACGTGTGTGTGTGAGGGTCTCGTTTCAGTACTGGAACTTGTCAGCGGTCAAAACGAGCGCGCATGGAGAAATCGTGGAGCAATGTAGTCTGTGCGTGCCGTTGCTGCAATCTCAGAGACCCTGTTTCCTGCGGCGAGGGCGACGAGCAACAGTCTTCTGAAAGAGCGCCAATACTGACGTCGTCTGAGTAGTGAAGCGAGGGGAGGCGAGCATGTCGAGAACCGGTTCCAGCTGCCACTGCAGCATGGAACGTCTTTGTGGTGGGTTCTCGTGAAACTGGGCCTTTGCCAGCTCCTTGAAGATCGCCTCGCAGGTCGTGACGCCAAACCCATGAAAAAGAGGCAAATAAAGCGCCTTCGTGGAAGCTAAAACTGTACGAGGAATAAGCTGCTTCTACTTGCCGGCCTAGTGCTGGGACGGGAAGGAGGTGGACTGGTTGAGGACTGCACCTTCGTGGCGCGTAGCCCCGCTTAGGAACGAGTCTAGCAGCTTTTAGTATTGGCGTTGTGTGGACTGCCTGTGCGTGTTGACCAGGGTGTCTGCGAGTGATCTATTGTACTTAATGATGGGCACAGTTTTGAAAAACCTGATGCAAAATAACTCGAGAAGAGTCGTAATGTTAGAGGCACCTTCCTGCCTTCGACGCGCTTGGGACACGTCGAGGGTGGGCGAAAGGTTGCTGAAGGGCGCGACGACCTTGGGCCTCTACAGTGCGTTGGGGGTAGTCGGGCACCACGAGGACGCCGCTGTAGCGGTACGCCTCGAGCTTGTGGGGCATCTAGTAGATGATGTTGTATGGAGGGAACATTTTTATTTTCCTTCACTGAGTCCAGTCGCATTCGAGGGAAACCACGAAAGATGCTCGTGGGTGATGAAACGGAGCTGGAAAATGTGAGAAGTTGTGGTTTCCCGGATGTGCGAAGGGGTCGATTCGCATGGTCCCGCGCAGGGTAGAGAGGCGGGAGAAACATTGAGGTGTCAGTGCCCATTCCGTTTCTACCGGTAGTAGACGTGAGAGCTGATCGGCTCAAACGTTCTGCGATCCGGGAAGATAGGTCGTGAGAAGAGAGAGGTGACGGTGTTGGAGGATCTTAGGAGCTGTGCTTCAAACTTCTGCCACGCCGAGGCCTTACTGGAGCCGAAGTGGTTCACCATGGTTACCTCCGCCCTGTTGTCTGACAACACGCGGATGGTAGTGTGGTGCCAATGATCTCGTGCCCGCAGTGCATGTACGATGGCCGGCGATTCCTTCGACGAAACATGGAGAATACGTCACAATGGCGACCAGCGGTCGTCAGATTGCTGGTCACTGCAGCATGCAGCCCTCGCGCGTCGCCCGATGCGTTTGTCCACAGAAGTCGCTTCGGTATAGGCATTACGAACAGGACGTGGGAGTGAAGGAAACCCTCGCTGCTCCAGTGCTGTACTGCGCGGCGGTAAGGATTGTTGAGATGGCTGGGCTTGCTGGATAGGTGCAGGGATCGTGCTGCTAGGACCACTCCGTTGAGGAAGTGGTGAGCATGGCGTAGGTAAGATGTTCGTTAATACGTAAGGCCGGAAAAACTCTGATGCTGTCGAAGCGAGAGAGTTCTGCGGGGAAGTATCTCCGTTGCCATGTCCCTGCGGCGGTCGATGTGCTGTGAGATTGGGGCGATGGGCCCGGCCTCTCCATTGAGTGTTACTCCCAAGAAGTCGACCTGCTAGGTGGGTTTCAGAATAGACTTCGCCCCCCCCCCCCCGGTGGACGTGGCAATCTAGCTTGAGGAGAAAGTGGCAGGCCGTCTGGGCCGGCAGTGACGTGCTGTCGGTGCCTGGAGCAGTCAGTCGTCGATGAAGAAGGCCACATCTATCCCTTGCTGGTGGAGCAAGCGAAGGGGCAGCTTCGCGGTCGTTGTAAAGGCTTTTGGTCCCAGGTTTAGGCCGAATGGGAGGGCCGAGGAAAGGTACCGTTGGCTTCGTAGTTTGAATGCCAGGAACTTGTGGAACCTAGGATGAGTTGGGACGTGTGGGAAAGCGTCCTTGGTGTCCAACTTGGTGAACCAGAGAGGGGACTTCAGCAGCGCTCATATTCATTGCAGGTTGAATCCTCAAAACGCGGTTATCGGGATGTATTTGTCGAGTTCTGAGAGGTTGATCAATAGGTGATCCCCTCCGGAGGCCTTGGGGACCGCTAAGATACGAGATGCGGAATCTGGTTGTTTGGGACCTGCCGTGACTCCGCCTTTGCGCAGGATGTCTAACATGAGGGGGTTGAGAACGCTCTCGTGTTGTCGGTGCGAGACAGTGTAATCGAGAGGAGGGGGGCGCCACGATAGAGGCCTTTGTACAGGACGCGTGTGACCCAAGGCGTAGCTTCGTGCCGGTGTACTTGGTGAGTCCTGAGGGCCGTCGGAAGAGCGTTGGTACTTACGGGAAGGGGAGCGGTCTTGCTTTCCACAGGCACCTGAGGACTTGGCGCGGGTGGAGTGCTCATTCGAACAATGTAGTGACTGTGGGGAACTTGCGTGCGAGCCGTAAGACGGGATCATGGATGCAAGCTAGAGTATCCGTCAGTGACGCGCTAAGGACCTAACCGAGTAGGGTCTGAGCGACCTGAGCGCGGAGCTGAAGATCCTTCGTACGTACTTCTGCCAGGATGTGTCGGAAAGAAAAAGCGAACTTGCCCCTAGTGGTCTCGAAGTGAGCCTGTAAGGGGACGAACGGTGCGTTAGCGAATTCCCTCAGGGCCCCGATTCTATGCATGCCTGATCGGGCACGATATCTGTTCCTGCGAAGCGCAAGGTAGGTCTGCATGGAGGCGCTGTCATGGCTGAGGTCTATGTTGCACTCAACTGACTTGGATACGTGACCTTCCGAATAAACTGAAGTGCCGTAGGAACTCTGTATTGAGGTAATTGTTAGGCACAATGCGAACCTGTTACGCGGTCATCTGATGACTCGCGATCGCTCGCCTGTCCCTGAGGTGATTTTGTGTCAACAATGTTTTATCGACAAATTTTGTGTCTACGAAATTTGTGTGTCGACAAAATTTGCGTGACGACAAAAATGTTCTTGTGTTGACAAATTTGTGTTGACAAATTTTGTGAAGACAAAATTTGCGTGTTGACAAAATTTGCGTGACGACCAATTTGTTGTCGACAAATTTTGTGTAGCAACAAATTTGTGTGTCGACAAAGTTGTCAACAAATGTTTGCGTCAACAAATTTTGTGTCAATAAATTTTACGTGAGCAAATTCCGTGCCAACAATTTATTTGTCGACAAAGTGTGCGTTGACAAAATTTCTGTGTCGACAAAATTTCTGTGTTGACAAAATTTGTGTCGACAAATTTTTGTGGGCAAATGTTTGTGTCAACAAAATGTTTGTGTTGACATTTATGTGTCGACAAATTTTGTGTTCACAAAAGTTTTGTGTCATCAAATTTATTTGTAACAAAAATTTTAGTGTCGAAAATTTTTGTTGTCAAATTGTTTCAACAAATTTTTTGTCAAGAAATGTGTCGAAAAATTCATGTGTCTAAAAATATCTGTGTCTACAAATTTCTGTATCAACAAATTTTGTGTCAAATTTATGTGTTGGCAGATTTTGCATGTAGACAAAATTGGTGTGTCTACAAATTTCTGTGTCTACAAATTTCTGTGTCTACAAATTTCTCTGTCTACAAATTTCTGTGTCTACAAATTTCTGTGTCTACAAATTTCTGTGTTACAAATTTACTTGTCAACTAAGTATGTGTCATCTAATTTTTGTGTCGGTAAATTTCGGGTCTACAAATTTTGTCGACAAATTTTTGTCGCTTCAAATTCTCGTGTCAACAAAAACTCTCGTCTCAACGAATTCTTGTGTTAACCAAATTTCTTGTCGGCAAAAATCTTGTCGACAAATTCTTGCGTCGACAAATTCTTGCGTCGACAAATTCTTGCGTCGACAAATTCTTGCGTCGACAAATTCTTGCGTCGACAAATTCTTGTATTGACCAATCCTTTTATTGACAAATTCTTTTATTGACAAATTCTTTCATTGACAAATTCTTCTGTCAACAAATTTCTTGTTGACAAATTTGTTTGTCTGCAAAATTTGTGTGTTGACGAATTATGTGACAACAAATTTTTGGTTCCGACAATTTTTGTGTGTCGACAAAATTTCTGTGTCGACTAATTTGGTGTGTCAACAAATTTGGTGTGTCGACAAATGTGGTGTCAACAAAATTTCTGTCTTGACAAATTTGTTTCGACAAATTTCTGTTTCGACAAATTTCTGTTGTGACAAATTTCTGCTATGACAAATTTCTGTTGTGACAAATTTCTGCTATGACAAATTTCTGTTATGACAAATTTCTGTCGCAACAAATTTCTGTCGCAACAAATTTCTGTCGCAACAAATTTCTGTCGCAACAAATTTCTGTCGCAACAAATTTCTGTCGCAACAAATTTCTGTCGCAACAAATTTCCGTTTCAACAAATTTCTGTCTCAACAAATTTCTGTTGACAAATTTATGTTTAGACAAATTTTTGGTCACGACTAATTTCTGCATTGTCAAATTTCTTGTAAACAAATTTTGCATGTTGACAAGTTTCTGTCTCTACAAATTTTTGTCTGTGCCAACACATTTGTGTGTCAACAAATTTTGTCCTTAGAGGACGAGGCAGAAGACAACTGACACGGCAAATTTAGTACGTCTGGACATTTGCCGATCCCATTTGTGGCTCTGTAGAGGCAGTGGGTCACGAATCCACTGCCCAGATGGGCCGCCACGTACTGAATCTTATCCTTTCAAAAGGATGCATAGACCCTGTGGGTCTTACTGTGGCGGGAGTGTGCTGGTAGGAGCTCAGTGGTAGCTGTGCCTCCATCAAGCAGCAGCGCTCGGATGAATGACTGAGCAGGCTGAGCTCGATTATATATGTAGGGAAGGGTTTGGGGGGGGGGGGGGGGGGGGGGGGGGGGGGGGCGAGACAGCGGCGCGCATGAGACGCCGCTGTACCTAGAAGACATTTAGACCACTAGGCACGGGAGACGCCACGCTGTGACTAGCCCAAAGTTTTTCCTACAAACTCAAGGGCAGTCGAGGAACTTCAAAGTTTCGAAATTCCCGAGTAAGGTTAAAAGAGACTAAGGTCTAAATCGGTCATAAATTACGTTCAACGAATGTCATCAAGATTCTCTCGTAAATACGTCTCTGCAATGTTTTATCTTCAAGATTGATTTGAATAAAAAGCAGTAGCGCAATGCTAAACCTTATGGCTCCTACGAAATGGAAGAAAAATCCCACTTGGTCCTTTGATGCGGCACTTGCATCCCTCTGTACATTAACAATCACTAATCAGTTGCTATATCATCATTCCTACACTGATCCGGTCCTCATAATCGGCCTCCCTACCTCAGTCGCGGTCTGCGCTACGAAAACGTGTGCGTGTTGGTGGAGGGCCTGTCATCAGCGCTCAACACGGCCGGCTACTGCTGGCTCGACCGCCAGGGCGTCATCTGCTCTCAGCGTTCCGTGCTCCGCACCAACTGCATAGACTGCCTCGACCGCACCAACGTGTTTCAGGTGAGAGCTGGGGTGATGAGGCTATAGTGAGAGGTTGTGGAGGGGTAATGGCCGGTCCGTGGTGTGTTTCAGAGTTAAGGGTCTGAGATGGAAGTGTATTTTAGGGTGACGGCTAGGGTAGTGAAGGCCGACCTGTAATGAAATTGTAGTTCCATGCGATGGCTGGGGTTTTGAGTGCCGGTTTTTGATGAGAGTATAGTACCAGATGATGGCAGGCGTAGTTGACCCTGGTCTGTGATATGAAAGTAGTTCACTCTGGGTGATGGGGGTTGAGAGTTGTCGGTCTCTGACAAAAGTGTAATTCTGAGTGATAGGGGTAGTGAGGGCTAGTCTGTGATGGTAGTATGGTTCCGGGTGATAGCAGAGGTAGGGATAGTTGACTTATGATGACTTTAGTACCGGGTGATAGGGTCAAAGAGGGCCGGTCTGTGATGGTAGTTTAGTTCCGGGTAACAGCAAGAGTAGTGAGGGTTAGTCTGTGGTAGGAGATTAGAATACAAAGAAATATAAGTTATTTGCTGTTGGCCGCGCATCTGCCAAGTTTGCATCAATTAATCATTCAACATGGTCAATAACACGCCGCTGAAATTGATTGTGGTGTCGATCATTCCCGAGAGCGGTTTACTCGAATCACTCCCCTGCTTATGCTAGCTCTTCTTAAAACGTTGATCAACCCCATTCCTCAGACGGCGTTGGGTCGCGCTGTGCTGGAGCGTCAGTTCGTGAAGCTTGGTCTGCTGTCCCCCGAGCAGCCGCTCCCCGGCCTCTGTCGTGCCGCCCTCAACATCATGTGGGCCAACAACGGCGACACGCTCAGCAGGCAGTACGCCGGCACACAGGCGCTCAAGGGCGACTTCACACGGACGGGAGAGCGCAAATTCTCCAGCCTTATGAAAGATGGCATGAACTCCGCCAACAGGTCCGTGCTTCTTCTTTAGACTTCTACTCTTTAGTTGTTTTCCTCGTGTTTAAAATGTCTTTCCTGTCAAGGTAAATCGCTCGTTGTGCGCACTTGTTTTTTTCTGCTGGTCGTATTGTTGACATACAATGCTTCCGCGCGTTCATGTTTTGGTGCCCAGTTTTTTTTACATACATTGCTAGGGCAACCCATTGATAGTGCAGAATTGAATAGTAAATTTCATGCTACTATTCTATGATTGTTGTGACGTTAATGTTCGCTTCTAAAAGCGCAATTTTTCCTCTTCGTGTCCGTTCGTTCAACTGGTCGATCTGCTGAAATTGTCAATTAGTAAATTAGTTGCCTTTTCAGAAAAGTCGATGTTCTGATATGCCCTTGGGTATGGAAAACAGTTACGGTGTGCTCAGCTTGATCTCTCGGACACCATTTATTCCCAAAAGAGGAGACCCACTTTGCTGGCACGATCGCTTGTGTGTTGACCCGCACGACGCAACCCTCGCAGGTACCTGCAGAGCGCTCTCACTGACAGCCTGCGTCAGATCGCTATTGATACCTTGCTGGGGGAGTTGGGGAAGCAGCCAGAACCCCCATCGGAAGCAGAGGCCTCCTCCGGGGAGGGGGTGTGGTCGACCCTTCCACTCCCTTTTTGGCCGGTGGAGGGCGTTATGGCGGGGCTGGGAACCGCGTCCAGGTCGGACGGGGGGTCGTGCTGGCCGGTTGTCGTGGTTGACTTTTTGGTTGTGGTGGCCAGCTGGTTTTCCTTGTAGCTAACCGCATTCCCTTCTAATTTGTTTGTGCTTCAAATAACCTTCCTTAACACCTCGTAACAGCTTTGAAAATCCCTAACCTGAGGTGTAAAATCCTGTAACTGGTGGTCTCTGTCTCCTCGGCTATATCTATCAAACTGGGTTTACTGTTCCTTACAGAAAACAAGTTGCCTGCGTGATGCACATTTGTTGCGCAATGTCTGAACATGTTCACCAACAAGCGCGAATATTAATACATATGTAAAGTATGAAACTTATGCATAAGATATCAGATGTTTTTTATAACTGCTGTGACTCTCCATACGATGGTACAAAGCATGCTATACTGGGAATGAATGGAAGCGTTCTATATTGATATTGGAACTAACGTTTTCCCGTTCGTTGGTATGGTTCTTCTTTCATGCATATGCTGGGTCTTCTGTAAAATCCGCTGTTGTTCTGGATTTATCTTATGGAACGTAAATTATTGAATTGATGCTGCTTCTTTCACGATGTTTTGGTCAACGAATTATCCAAAGCAATTATTGGTCCATCACAATGACTTCGATGCATGTTTTAGATATGTTATGAATGTTGAATTAATGTTGCAACGTGTTAAGGATACGATCGTACGCGGCACAGTTTGTTCGTTATGTTGCTAGCTTCCATGTAATACTTTATAGGTTGCTACCATATTTGCTAGTATGGGATGCACGGTCAAGAGTGCTGGTTACTAATCATGAGATCCATCATTGCATGGATAAAGATGATCGTCGTCCATTGGTGGATAGCGCGCTAATGGATTTTGTGTAGATCTCAAGGAAAATGGTGGTGTGGCTGCTAGGAAGGCGGACGTTGAGAGGGAAGGGTGGAAGAATGTCTGATCAAATTCTTGTGGAAGGATGATAATGAAGCAACGGTGGTAGAGAAACAAAACAGTTGAGGAGGAAAAAAAGTAGTGACGGCTATATAAATGCGTCGTGGGGTAAGCGAATGTGGCGAAAAATTTGTAGAGAACGAGAAGCTGTTCTTTTAAAGAGTTGAAGAGGACGAGGAAGGGAAAGTCGGTGGAACATGTAAACGCCCGGTTGTTGTAGGAGAGTAGCGATGCATAATATATAAGGCTGGTAGTTAGAGAAGTTGTTAGATGTTGTGGATGTCAGAGACGCTGACATTGTTGCTATGAGTGGTGGTGCTCGGATGCCGAGTTTGAGAGAAATTATTATAGAAGTAATGTTGCGGGCATTGCCAAGGAAGAAGAGGTGATAAAACAAGGAAAGCCCCGGGTATATACGGTATAGTGACAAAGATAATAAAAAGAGGCTAGTGGATCTGTGTTGTGTTGCGCTGTGCTCGCATTGTTCCGCTATATAAGGGCAAAGAAGATAGAAATGAACGCAGCATCTTAAGGTAATACAGATACAAAACGTTCATCTAATTTTAGCAGTGAGACAATTATTTGAGAGCAAAGAGTTGCGACTTGATGTAAGTAAAACGAAGGTACGTGGAATGCCGATGTGATCGGAATCAGTGTCCGTCTTAATGGAGAGTTATTGTTGGAAGTTCCGTGTTTGAAGTACTTGGACTCTCTCGTGGAGAAGACTTTACTAGTGAAGGAAGGGTGCGAAGTGTTGGGTGCTCTGACGAGCATGAAGAACTGTAGGATATTAGGTCTGTAAGTAAAGAGGGGGGTTGTATTAGGAGGTAGTTGCCTCAACTGTACTTCACGGGGTTGAGACGTGGAGGAGGAGCGGAAGAGAAAATGACTATCATGTTTAATGTTTGAGGAACACGGCCGGAGTGTCGCTGACGGATTGGATCAATAATGACGTTGATCAAACGATTGCTGGGATGGCGAGAAAATTGGAGGACAGAGTAAATTCACATGATCTGTGATTCGGATACACGGTGAGAAATGATGGGAAAGGTGAAAAGGGAGATGAAGGCGTAGGTCTGGGCGTAGGTTGTTGTTGCTTAGCCCCGGTTTCCACCTGCAGCGGTGAAAACCGCGGCCAGTGCACCGCCTGAAACCCTCCTCGAGGGAGGAAAACGGTGACTGCTTAATGGCGAGGTGAAGAGTAGTTTTTTCATGTATGTAAGAACTTTCTGGGTTGTGTGGCAGGAGGAAGACCGAAGTTTGAATCGGTGGATGGCGTGAAGCAGACATTAGGGAGGTAAGACATGGGTGTGGAGGTAGCGAGAGAGCGTGCAATGGATAGGCTTGAGTGGAGAACGGACGAGTTTTGGCGCGGCGCTGATGTACTTTCCCGCCCTTGACGTCTCGCAAATGAACGGGATGGACGTTGGTGGTGGGGAAAGGCCGGAAATTATGACGCGCATGGGTAAGCTAGTGAAAGCTCTCGGGGCCCTGTTGCTGACACTGGTCTGGGATTCCACTATTGACCCGAAGTGTGTGTTGCGGGGTCCTGGCCGGATTCTTGCGCCTTAAGGGCCAAGTCTGATGCGTGTGCGGTGCATCAGAGGAGTGCTGAGTGCGTCGGCCACCTCCGTATAGGTGTTTCGGCCTTGCGTCTGTACCTGTATCTTTGCATTAACTCTCTTGATTTAATCAGCGTACTCTAGCACTCTTGTAAAACGTTAACATTTGCAGCGCACAGGACATTGATTCTATGCAGTAGAAAACCCAGCTACTCTAATTTAATATATGGGGGCTCTCTCAAGGAATCTCCGGGCAAATTTCTATGTACAGCCAAGTGTCTATTTCCACTCAACTTACTAATTTTGAACCAATAGTTATTTTATGTTAATAATCTCTTGGTTTGTCCTCCATATTTACTCGTATGTTACAATCAATTTGAGGCAAAGGAAAATTTCTTTTTATAAGCCATCCGTTCTCTGAATTGCAGCAATTCTGGATATTGTTGATCTTTTTGTCACGATTAATGTCATATAAATGAATTGTTCCGCGATCTATTGGATAGTTTCTTCCATGTCTTCAACTCCTCAAGCCACTAACAGGGTTGATGTTCCTTACAGGTACTACATGAACCGATTCAAAGACGCTTACCGCCAAGCAACCATTGACCACATGCTAGGTAAGGCTGCCATCACGGCCCCAACTCCTCTTGTGGCACCCGTTCATTCATTAGAAATTCACAGCGTATAGGACATTGACCCAATTACTCCAATGTATTCTAATATGTGTCGATAGCTCAATGCAGCACAAGTTCTGGTTTGACATTCGACTCCAGAAGGACGCCGACTCCATCGCACTAGAAAGCCTCGTCACTTTGATCTAATCCTCATCGGCCTCACCTAAATTTAAAAAAAAATTGGCGGTGGAACATTTAACACGCTCATGACGTATTTGTCTTGCACGACGCTTAGTCTCCATTGCTCATTTCATACCCATTCCTGGTGAACAACCACCTTCAAACCGAAATTCAATGATAAATAGCCAAAAGTTTGTGCTCAATCTCTACCGAATAGTCTATGAGTAAAATGCTCATTTGCTCATTTCTGACCTCTTTTCCATCGTCACTAGGCAACCCGCAGTCAACCGACCTGCTGCAACTTGATGCGGAGGGCGCTGCAGCAGCGGAGGAGGAGGACGCCAACGCTGTGGCACAGCACGTCAAGAGCGTCATAGACGACGCCACCACCCTACTCGTTCCGGACGCGCACACCATCTTGGGAGCATGGGGGCTCATAGACGCTGACCCGCAGTGGGTGATGGCAGAGACTATTTCGGACCACTCAGACATATATCTTCCCTTAAGTGTTTCATGGTATGGTGCTGGATCCACGTGCACCCTTAGCCGTCGTTGAAGTGTTTTGCTCTAAATGAATACTGGATTTTAATTATACACATTTGATATGTATAGTGCCAGAAGGGCATTGACTGCAGTGCACTAGAAAGTCTTGACATTCTAATCTTTAAAGTGTAATATCTAAAGTGTATGTCCAATTACAATTGAAGTATTCGCCTCAAATGATGTCTGCAATGTTTTACAACATAACGTGACCTTGTGTTCTAGGACCGGTGACCCCGACCAGACAGACATGGACACTATCCTGGTGCTGACGCGCGACTCTTACTACCTGGCACAGTACGAGGAGGCAAGCGACCGCATCACACGCTACCAGCGGGTTTCACTCATTGACCTCGACTACATCGAAGTGGGGCCTTATACATTGTGAGTCATGGCGTTAGAGAGGGGGAGGTTTATGGTCTCCTCTCGTCGCCTCTACGCCCCTGGTTGTTCGTTTAAGGTGTCGACTAATTTTCTCGGACGTCATCGCTGACTCGAAGTGAGTCTTCCGGAGTCACAGTTACATTTTTTAACGCTAAAGAACTAGTTTTGGCTTCACGTGCGAGTAGTGCATGAGAGGAGTTTCAGTCCGCCTTGCCGTTGGCCGCACTAATTCTAAAATTCTAAGGGGTTCGGCCTTTCACCTGTATCTCACCTCAAGGTATCTATTACATTCAAGGGCCGCACGGATTCGCTGCCCAATCGGGAGGGGTTGGGGTTGAGGTGAACACCTCATTTCCCTACAGACTCGCCTCTTCTTCACTTTTTACTATCTCTACTTACCTCCCCCATCCCCCCTAAAGCTACTGGTTCACGGGTCGCACGGGGTCACGATCCAACCGGGGGGTGAACACCCTATTTCCTTTCAGACCCTTCTACTCTTCACTCTTCACTATCTCTCCTTCTCTACCCTTTCCTGGTTATGCTTTCACCTTGGTTACTCCTTTTACCTCGTTTGTTTTGTTGAAACTGCATTAACTTATCTCTTCTCTTCTTCTCTTGACAACTTTCCCCCCTAGTTTTTTTTTTCTTTTCTTTTTCTTCTTCCTCTAAGTTAAGTTTTGTTTACTTCCACTTTATTATTATTATTATTATTATTATTATTATCATTTTATTTTTATTTTTTATGTTTAGTTTCTGCTTACTTTTACTTTATTATTATTATTATTATTTTATTTTTTTCAATCTATTTTTGTGTTCCCTTGAATCTATACTCACCAACTATCAAGGTGGCCAAAGTAGCAAAGTTGACGACGGATAACGCTGTAAATGGTATGACTGTATTAGGCCTCTGCGATGTGGTGGACCGGGGGGTGGGACAACCTTAAGCGAATCCGTTGCTGGGGTAGAGCTGTTGGAAGGTCTTGCTTAACCGTCGGAATACTGTGTTGCAGGGGAAACGAACCTCACATAGCTCACGAGTGGTGCACGTCGAAAGAGCCAGAAAACACTTGCTATATGCGCTCCGAGGTGGGCGTGGGCATGTTGAGGGGTCTCCTCGAAACTCATGGATTCTCTTATTGAAATTCAGCAAATGTTGACGACCCAGACTTCTCCATTGGACAACTCTTCTGAACAACGGCTATTGCAACAACAACAAAAACAACAACAACGGTTATCGCAAGATAATGACGTATCGGCGTCACCATC
>SDVV010003177.1:0-21737 GCA_016164225.1 Gammarus roeselii | reverse complement strand
GGCCGAGGAGGTGCTGGCGGCCGAGGAGGTGCTGGCGGCCGAGGAGGTGCTGGCGGCCGAGGAGGTGCTGGCGGCCGAGGAGGTGCTGCCGGCCGAGGAGGTGCTGGCGGCCGAGGAGGTGCTGGCGGCCGAGGAAGTGCCAGCCACCGAGGTAGTGCTGGCGGACGCGGTTGTGGTGCCGGGAGTGGCCGTGGTCTTGGTGGTAGTGGAACTTTGGATGGTTACCATGTCCCAGATGGCCATGAGGATGATGTTTTAAGCTAGCCAGGCAGTCTTTGCAGATGAATTTCACCATTTAGCGGTTGTTCAGCCTGAATTTAAATTTTCTTAAGGATAAGATCCCTTACGTTGGTCATTTGGTGCAGCAGAGGGACTTGCAGTTGGTCGGTGTATGCGAGTCTTGGTTGACTTCATTGGTGTCGTCATCCTTTGTTGATTTTCAGCTGGTGAGGGGAGATGTGGTGGAGGAAGTAAAGAAGCACAAAGTTTTTTAATATGTTGCAAACAATTTCAAGATTGCGTTGGTTGAAGCGAGTCTTCCCAATGTTGCTGCCATTTCTCTCCTGGATTATGACGTTTCAGTTGTAGTGGCTTACTGTCCGCCCTCCTATTCTACTGAGGAGAATGCTGAACTGATTGAATTCCTGCTGGAATTTTGTGTTGGTGGAGAGGATGTTATTCTTGGCAATTTCAACTTGTCTTCGTTGGATTGGTCTGTAGACATTTTCAATAATTATATGCCTCCAGTTGATTTGCAGTTTCTTGATTGTTTTGCTCTTCTTGGACTCACTCAGTGGGTGAGGATTTTTTTTATTGATTTGGGCACCATTCTTGATCTGGTACTGACTACAGAGGAAGATCAGGTGTCATCTGTGGCAGTTTTGGCTCCTCTCCCAGGGTGCCACTATGCCTCTGTCTTGATGGAGTATTGCTTTCAAATGGATGAGGTTTTAGTTGCTCCTGGTTTGAAATTGGTCATGTAGTCTTATTGAGATTAGAGTATGAGAGAGGTTTTGACAGACATTGGCTGGCATTACAAGTTCCTGTACAGAACTGTGGAGGAGAATTATAATTGGTTTCAGTCAGTTATCCAGTTGCTTGTTGACCCGTATGTTCCTAGTCAAGACTCTGCTTTGCGGCGAAGCTGATTGCGGGTTCCTCGGAGACCTGAGGGAGCTGATGATCAGTAGATCTCAGGTTTAGGCACAGTACAAGCTTTAGAGGAGAGCTTGGTAGGTGTCATGAGGAGGTGTTGGTGTCCTTGGGGAAATTTAGTAGGCTCAATTTTGAGTACAGGATTTTTTTATGTCACAGCCAGGGTTTGTATGAACAGGAATTAGCCAACAACTTCTATGTTGATCCCAAGATGTTTCACTCCTATATCAGAAAAAGAAAGAAAGGCTGTCCTCCTGTTGGTCCTCTGAAGCTTCTATCTGGTGAGGTTGTTGCTGGTCAGAGAGATGTGAATCAGCTGTTGGTGGATTATTTTTCATCTTTTTGATGCAGCTGATCCTGCCTGACCTTTACAACATTCATTTTTTCCTGATAAATTTGGTGAGATCTGTCTATCACCTTTCTCTTACCCTATCACCTTTCTCTTACCTTTGCAGCCTCCTCCAGCAGTGCTACAAGCAAGCAGCAGAGCCCAGGGAGTCCAGCACAGCCATGCACCACAGTTTAATATTGAGAACTGCTATGTTAACACATGTATAGGAACTGGAATTAATGGGCATTATTGGCTGTCACATAAACCATCCGTATGAATGATAAAAAAAAATATATTATAGAACAGCACACTGTACAACAAAGAAGCATATGACGAAGCAACACACACAGACAGACAGACAGACACAAACAGAGGCAGAGGCAGGCAGGCACGCACACATAAACACACAAACACACCCCAACACACATATATATACATACATATACACACACAAAAAAACTGTTAGTCTCCCAGGTTCCGGACAATTTAGATTCATCTTCTGCCCCTGGCTCTGATGGAATCCACCTAAGTGTTTTGAAGCAATGTTCTTAGCAGCTGTCATTGCCCTTGTCTTTGATATTTAAGAAGTGGTTGGGCCAGGGAGTTTTGTCAGGTGCCTTGAAGGAATCTCATGTTGTTCCTTTATTCAAATCTGGTGCAAGGAGCCACCCTCTCAATTATCAACCTGTGAGTCTCACTTCTGCTTGTTGTAAGATGCTGGAGAGGGTTATTGTGTCCCAGGTAGTGTCTTTTCTGGAAGATTCTGGCATTTTGTTGAGCAGTCATTCTGGATTTCAGTGTGGGAAGGAGCACAGAGGATCAATCTGTTGGATAATGGAATGGTGGTGGATGTGGTCTTCCTGGATTATTCTCAGGCCGTTGATGTTGTCAATCACTCTGTTTTCTTTGCCAAGCTAAGATGTGTGGGTATTCATGGTGGATTGTGGGATTGGATTTGTAGTTTTCTGATTGGGAGGCAAATGTGTGTTTCTGTGGAGGGAGTTGTCAGTGACTTTTGAGAGGTGACAAATGGAGTACCCCAGGGGTCTGTGATGGGCCTGCTCTAGTTTCTGCTGTATGTTAATCATGATGCAGCAGGAGTGGCTAGTAAGTGGAAGGCTTTTGCTGGTGATTTCAAACTCCATTGGGGTTTACCACACGATGAAAAAGCAGTTCGGCTGGGTGTGTCTTCTTTGCAAGGAGATCTGAATTTGGAGCAGTCTGTGCCTTTGTCATGGAATCTATGAACATTTCCAAATGTGTCATTATGCGTTTCTACAGGAGTCATCTTGAATTGAAGCAGCTTGATGATGGAATTGCTTATAATTTGAATGGTGTGGCACTTCAGTTTGTTGATTCCTGCAAGGACATTGGAGTACTCATTGACTCAAGGTTGTGATTTCACCTCCATGTGAAGAGAGTTGTTAGAAAGGCTTCCACTCTGGCAACCAGTCTGCTCTGTTCTACTGTCAATAGGAGTTCTATTTTCATGGTGTCTTAGTTTATAACTCATATAAGGCCCATCTTGGAATACTGCTCTTGTGTGTGAAATGTGAGATGTTTGGGTGATCTGATACTTTTGGAGTCTGTGCAGAGGTGGTGCTATAAATACTAAGTTTTTTGTTTACATACTCTTCAAGTAATTCCAAAGTAAGTGGAAAATGCAAGGAGTCTCCCAATCCACACTCTTATGTTGTAATTAATTCTATTAGGTGTCCATAGACAGTTGTTGAAAATACCTGAACCAGCCCGTAATCCAATATTATGCTGCGACAAGTTCTTCTGGCAACAGTTGAGTTCATGTTGGTGGCAACATTGCCCAATAATATAAGGAGTAGGCAACAGCAACTTAATCAGTGAAAATCTTGGTAAATACAAGAATTATAAGCCATTGGTATCAATCTTAGCACAGCTCTAACCATGTAAGGCAGACTGGCCTAAATGGACCAATACAGTCCAAAAACAGTGCAAAAAAAAACACTAAAACTAGTCTAGTTAGGTCCAAACTGAACAACCGATCTCAATAGCTTTCAAATGAAACCTGGAAAATTTACTGTGGAATGAAGACTGAACCAAAGTTCTCAGACTGGAAAACTTGGCATGGAGTTGAGCATAGTGATGGGATAATACCGAAAATTTGGCCGATACCAATACCAATACCAAAGAATTGGTTGATACCAATACCTTTCAATAATTTTAATTCAATGGTTGAAGTATACATTTCAACTTGAGTAAATCTTATGCCTACAAAATTGAAAATAAATCACTATTTTAGTAAAATTATCCAGATATTGACTATCCTCAGATAAATATTGATTCATAAGTCTGTTAGGCACTTAGATTTTGATACAGACTAAGTAGACAATATTTTTGAGTGAATCTTGTAAGACTTCGAATGAATAATCAGATTTCATTAATATTATAATGTACATATAATATAGGAGTAAATTACAAGCACATCATGACTCACAAACTAAGTAATCCATGGGCACATGAAACAGATCCTGTGACAGCATTGACAATGTAATGTCTGGCCAAAACAAAGATTGATGAGATCAATGTAGATCAAATTATAAAGAATACTGAGAAATCATACTTCACGGTGTGGACAATTTTTATAAAGTATTGAACTTTAAAGAGACTTCAAATGATTCAACAGCGCATTTGAGAGATGCATGGGGTGGTGATTATGGAGTGAAACACTATTGAGAAAGAATACACATGAAAAGTATTTGCCAGTTAATTAACACCAAATTAAATATAGAAAAAGAAACTGATTAACATGTTGAGTATTTCCAAAAATTATGCAAGTGTGTATACTGAAATTCACAATAGCTATGTTAATTTGCCTAAATTAGTATTCCTTCTCAGAATAATTGAATTGGCAATGCAACCTTCTTTTAGTAGCGTCGACCGGGGTGACTCCCCGCATTTTGAGCATACTTTGAAATAACTCAAAAAGTACACGGCCAAGAAACTTTGTATTTACGGTGTGTATAGCTACTATTATGACCATGGAGCACCATAAGTTTCAACATTCTATCGTTAACCAAAAAAAAGGTATTTACAAAAAACTATGCGGTGAGCTACGACCCCAAATTGGGGGTGACTCCCCGCACTAAACGGGGTGACTCCCTGCACCCCCCTATATCAATAATTGAAAACCCAATTGAAAGTTTGAGAGTACCAATAGATAGAGCGTGCCTATATTAGGATATATCAGTTGCTTAAAATAAAATTTTACGTCTGTGACAGGTGTTTCTGATGCTCGTCTTTTGCTGCCGTCATACCCGACTGTCGTAGGATTTTTTCCCAATTTTGCCGCGGGAAACGAAGTTTTTCTTAATTAATTGCAATCTAACTTTACTGGAAGTCGTTTCTCCACATCCTAAACTAATTATGACCCCAAAGTATCAGTAAATGAGCAAATATTACGTAAAAACGATCTTTTTAATATTACGATACATCATGTAAAAAATGTATTTTGTCAATTCGATAGCAAACTTATTGCATTAACATGAATACAAGTCATGCTAGGTAAGGGATTGTTGTCTCGATATAAAAATGTGATGAAAAATTTTGTTCCTGAGCATTAAACATAAGTTAACACTTAGGCCTATCCATGTCACCATGTGTTGAAAAAATCGGGTCATTATAAAATTAGTTACGCATATTGAAATTAGCTGTGGTGTCATTATTGTGGGTCATTTAATTCCAAAAGTCATATGTGTGTAGAATTGCACTTGATTACTTCTCATTGAAGAAAAACGAAAATATTTAATAACAAAATAGGTGCGGGGAGTCACCCCCGATTTTTTTTTCACCTGGAGTGACTCCCCGCAGTTGTATATTTGTATATATCTACAAAAGTTTACATCTTTTATCCAAAATCCTTCTTACGCAAGGAACTACACCATATTCCAAGTATCACCACCAAATTTGGCCCTAATCCAATGGAAACTCTAGCCTTAGCATCGAAGTTTGCGGAACGTCAATTTTTCCAAACCAAAATTTTTGGGGACCTGAAAAACACACCTTCACTTTGGCCATTTTTCATAAATTCTGTGCGCGTATCGAATTTCTATAAGTAGCTGATACTTACTAACAAAGACCTGCTCTTTCAAGCCCCGTAGTCAAACGGTGACATTTCCAACGTCTTGGTGCCCAAAAGGGGGGTGACGTGGGGTCTGGTATGACGGCAGCAAAAGACGAGAATCAGAAACACCTGTCACAGAGGTGATATTTGACGTTAAATTTTATTTCAAGCAACTGATATATACTAATATAGGCACGCTCCATCTATTGGTACTCTCAAACTTTCAATTTGAGTTTCAATTATTGATATATGGGGGGTGCGGGGAGTCACCCCGTTTGGTGCGAGGAGTCAACCCCGATTTGAGGTCGTGGCTTGCCGCACTGTTTTTTGTAAATAACTTTTTTTTGGTCAACGATAGAATGTTGAAACTTATGGTGCTCCATGGTCATAGTAGTAGCTATACACACCGTGAATACGAAGTTTCTCGGCCGCGTACTTTTTGAGTTATTTCAAAGTATGCGCAAAATCCGGGGAGTCACCCCGGTCGACGCTACCTATATCAAATAATCATAATAATTTAATTACAAAACTGCCTACCAATGCTAGCTACAAATATATTTTTTCTTCAATATAAACTGTAATCTTTTTGCTCACTGTTAAATGCACATAAACCTATGGAAAAATGTTTGAATTGTTCAAAAAATAACTAATATATTTCAAGGTATTGGCTATTTTTCACAGATAAGATACCGATACCATCAAAAATGACCAATACTTATCAATACTGATACTTTGGCAAATCACTTGTTGTGAACATTAACTGCAACAGAATGCAGTGGAAGTCACTGGAAAAAAGGTTTCTAACAATCCACAGGTAACAGAGAATGCAAAATGAGTTGCAAACATTTATTAATGATGTAAAAATAGTCTCCAGCCTTAGCTAAATCTATAAACTCACCAGCATCTGTTAAGAAAGATTTCTAATGTCTCCAGAATTTGTTTCTACAGATCAACATAATGGTCTCCTGAATATCCTAAACAAATCATAAAATGGCCTTCAAAGGTCTTCTTCAACGTTCCTCTCTTCTGCAGACTGGATCATCAAGTGTGCTGGATAAACTTGTTCTGATTATAGTCTATAGATGGGAGATTTTAAAGATCCTGAACATAAAGATGTCCAACAAGGACAACAAGAACATCAAGTGCACTTTCAAAATGTTGAACTGCCCCACCAGACATATTTTCCAGTCTGGCTGAGTAGAGTGTGAGCTGAAAGGGTCAAAGGCCAAGTTAATTAGAGTGTACCAAAAAAAAAATTCTAAAAAATTGAGGGACAAGGGTATCAGATACCTTAAGGTTAGAAGCAAAGATGCAATACAGATACAATGTCAACATAAATTGAAAAAAGACAAAAAATAAGATTGTCAGGGAAAAAAGGCAAACAAAAAGAGAAGAAGACAGTCTGGACTCTAAGAGAGGGACTCAAAGGGTATGATTTTAAAGTTCTACTAGCTGTGATGCTAAATTTGGGTCAACAAAATATTTGGAAAGGGTCAAAGACCCATATCAAATAGCTAACTAGGAAAAAAAATTATCCTCAACATCAGGAAATTTCTGTGATGTTGGATTACACATGTGTGTTGTCACTGTGGTGAGTCACAATTGACAGGTTTGGGACCATGGGCAACAGAGTCCTCCCAACAGCAATTCAGCCTCTAAGGCCTCACTCTCCCTCAGTCGTTTTAGCCTCAAACCTCATCCCTTTTTACATTTTTAGTCCTCATTCAGGAACTTCTATCAGGCTCTATGTCTTTGGATGATTGGATCATCTCCTCCAGCTCCCCACTATCATGTCTAGCAGTGGTGCCATTTTATTCTACCAATAAAAGGAAAGCTTCAGCAGTCAGATCTTATCAAGTATATATTGGAGAATATGAAGAAGTCAATTTTTTTCCAGCTTGTTCTTGATCATAGAACTTGTGGTCATGCCTGTGAGCACTTGATGCCTAGCTTGTGTAACTCACATTAAGAAGCAAATGTTTTGAACCAGACATGTCCAGCAATAGAACACTCTGCCTGCCTTTGTTGACTCAACTTGCTTGAAAACTTCCAAGCAGTTGCAGGGCAGTGCTTTGATTGGGTTCTTTTAGCCTGCTGCATAGTCTGCAGTTCTTCTTCGATTTTATGATTTTTGTCCATTGGATTTCATGTTGTGATCTGAGACTGTTTGGCTAGGTTGCATTTTTTTGTGTAAGTTGGATGTTTTTAATCCTTTCTTGGTTGAGAAGTTAGTTCTTTTTTATGAATTGTCTGTCATATAGCTTATTTCTATTGCAGCCATCAGTGTATTAATAGCCGTTTATAACCCGTTCGGCGTTCGCTTCACGGCCTGCAGCGGCTCCCTTGATTCACCTTGCTGGTCTGCACTCGCGACAGCTGGCGAGGGGCTGCAAGAGTGAGAACGAAGATGAGAAACGACATACTATCTTTACCCACCAATTAAATGTGCATTGCCATAATGCCAACCATCAATCAGTCGTTCCACCGTCGAAAAACACACACCGAGAGTGAGACAAGTCCCGGGTCAAGTTTAAAGCCGATTAAACAACAGCTGCAAAATGGCAACGTTGAAAGTAAACTACAGGAGACAAATACAAAGATATGACCATTTCATGTTAAAGGCTTTGCCGCTCACAACATCGTTGGCAGATATCTCTATACAACACAAATATTATGAAAGTAGCCTCAATGAACAAAGTTTAATTTGCTCTACAATTCGCACTACCGAAATTGTTTACAATTTATATCAGTAGAATAGAGCCCATTTAATAACACGGTGGTAATTTAAAGCGTCAAAATAGTCTGACATATTTTTTGGAGCGTGTTAATAATTACCATCTTATGAAATGCGCACAGATGACTAGCACTTAGAAGAAGAAGATTATTTTGCCATTCCACATGAATGAACTCATTCTAGTACTTTGTCTTAGAGAAGCAGCTGCGCACTGTCGCCAGGGAGTATGTGGAGATGAGAGAGGAGATCGGCAGGACCTGAGTCCGTAGCAGAGATGAAAGCCAAGGTACGTAAGGTCCATGAGGACCTTGTTAATGAACACGATCTAGAGAGTTTCGCTGCAGACCTCAGTAGAAACTTACGTGCTGATGTGGAGAAGGCTAGTAAGAGCCTGTCGTAACAGACGAGGAAGCTGGTAAAAGTTAATAAGTTGGTGGTCTATGCTTTACAGGTGGATGGAGAGGTATCCCGGGAGAGAATTGACCTGAGGGACCCAGTTCAATCACGGAGGAGTCTTGGTGATTCTGCTTTGACTTCTTAACGTGACGTCCTGGATAAGAGTCTGCAACAGCAGCACGCATCCCCCTTGAAAACCCGTATCAGGGCTACCGGTACTGGATGTGAGCTCGCAACTCGCTTCCACCCCTATACCCAACCCCGGGGTACCTATTTCCCGTCAGGCCAAGAGATCATCAGCTGCCCAAAACTGAAATCCGGGACTAAGCCGATACCTTGGACAAAGACATCCGCGGATCGAAGTCGCACCCAACCTCGACGGGGCAGCGCAGATTCGGATGGATTTCAACAGGTCTAAAACCGGTTCACTTTCATGAACCAGCCCGCGTTTGTGATGCCAATGCGGGACACTTTTGAGAAGTTCACTGACCTGGACGGCGAAATTGAGGCACTTGTCATTGATGTCTCAATCGTCCGACACCAGGCGATTGAATATGCTCCTTGCTGTAGAGCAAAGAGATTGGTTATTTCAAACCCTGTGCCACGATTGAGAAAATCAGAAGTGCCCTGCAGAGGTTGAAGTTTCCAGCCTGGAGACATTCATAATCTTCCATGCAGGCACCAATGATCTTAAAAAGACAAGGTCAGAAGATCTGCTAGCTAAGTATAGGCAGCTGATTTCTAACCTAAGGCAAAAACGGATCGAGAGGCCATCACATCCATCCTACCGTGAACAAATGATGATGACGAGCTGTACAGCAAGTTAACTTATACAAATCGAGCCTTCGAGAGCATTTTCAAGTCCAGTGGAGTATCCTTCATCAACTTGTTTGATGACTTTCGGGAGAGCCCAATCTTTTCCTATAAGACGGCCTTCACCTGAATGATTTAGGAAATGTCCGACTTGGCAGACTACTCCATTTCAGCGTTAAAAAATACTATGCCCAAAAGTAAGGGATACAATTTTCTTTAAATGGACCAGTTTTGACTGCATGAAACCCTACCTAGAGGACCCTCTACCCGCAGCAAATTCCGTGAAGGAAGCGATGACCAGTCGGTCGCTCCAGGAGGAAGAAGCTGCGGGCACAGTAGATGCGTTGCAGGGCTCACAAGAAGAGAATTCTAAGGATGGTCAAGGTCCTGGTACACAGCCGCCAGATTGATACCCCCAATGATGAAGAAGTCGAAGACCGAGACGCTCACCGTCTTTAGATCTTCTTTTGTAACGCGAAGCCCTATGCGCCTAAGTTCGACGAACTGAGAAGACTGGCAACCCTATACTCGTTTGATGTCATTGGCATAAACGAAACATGGCTCGATCTCCAGAGTAGAAACCTGGCAGCAGAAATAATTATACCAGGCTACAAAATGTTCAGCGTGGACAAACCCACCCTTAGTAAACGAGCGGGTGCTGTACATAAAGGAGTGTGGGTTTACGATAAAGCGCTAAGATTGGATGTTTGTGAGTTGAATAATGAAATGATTGTAAAAGGATTAAATTGTTGAGAATAATTGAATGATTAGGGCTGATGACATTGATCGTTCAACAATTGCTTGTTATAATGAACAAAAAAATTAGATTGAAATCAAGAACGATGATTGAATGTTTAAACGATTGATTGTAAGATTGAGAAATACGAGTATCGCATTGCAAAAAAGTAAGCTAGTTTGAAAGCTAAAACAGGGGCGTCGAATTTGCTAGTAAATTGATGAATAATAATTGTGATAAGTTAAAAATTATTAATTGAATGGCCTGAATTGATCTACTGCCGTCCTCACAATCTCTAGTCACGGATTCAGCGCTAGACTGACCGTTGAGCTTTCAAGGTTACGGAACGGCAGTTATAAATTGATCGGCCACAGAATTGAATCGCGTTGAGTAGTTTCCTTATCTGACTCCATTTTGATCGACGGCGGGTGTTTGCCTATTTTTAATCCTAGAGAGAGATGCGACGAGGTGCAGGGGGAGTGATAGAGAGATAAATTTTTACATATATTACAAGCACGCAAGGTTTGTGCTGAAATTGAGAATGACGACGGTGCTAGCATGGAACGTGACGTAGTCAATGATACAATGGACGAATAACAAGTGTTACGGTGGACAATATAACAAAAGCATGAATGAAATTACAGGAACACCCGATACCGGGACTCACGGAATGGTGAGGGCGTGCCTTGCTTACAATGAAGAGCTAACAATTTACAGCACTGAATCGGATGAACTCGACGTACAGCTCCTAATAGTGACGATGACCAGAGCTGTGTGGTAGTTGTAGACTATAACACCAAGCAAGTGGTGGCAGGTGGTTGGAGCGATGAGCACAGTGAACTGTCTTGAGGTTAGTGCGAACTAAGGGCACACGTGGTTGATGAGACGCTGCGTTGTGGCGAGCGAAGTGGCGCGTTGCTCGAAGCACACTTGGCGTGCGAAATGAGATGTGCTGCGGTGCTCGAAGCACACTTGACGTGCGGAATGAGATGTACAGTGGTGACGATAGGTTGGCGTGACTGCACGTTGAGATGTGGCGGTGGACATATGTTGGTAGATGTGAAGAGCGTGGGAACAATGAGCGCTAGGTGCTCCGCGGTGAGCAGTCGTAGACGATGAAGGAACTCCAGAGATGACTCGGGAGTGGTGATGGATGCAGAGTTGAAGGAATAAGTCACTTCGGATGATTGTGGTGACGGTTGAGTTAGTGTGCTTCATATCGGCGTGAAGGATGGTGTGTTCCGGGGTGCCCTATGCGTAAGGGGGCGATCCCTGCAGGGCCGTTGGCTCCCTGCCTACTCGGTGGCTGGTGAGAGACTGGCTGTGCGAGCTAGCTAGCTAGGCCAGGCATGTGATGGTGGCAGGGCACCGCAGTGCATGTTGTCTTACTCTGCACTCGGTCAGACGTACGATACAGTACAGTGCAGACTGAGCGTTGACTGCGCCAAATGAATGTTCAAAACAGTACATGTTCCAACAATAATTAAATCAGAAAAATGAAATAATATTACTATAAACATTTGTTGAGGTTTTATAAGAACATCAATCTATTATAACATAGCTCGCTTGTTAATTTAGCATTTATATGAATGCTCTGGGTTTAATCTGAACTACGAGTTGAGTGCAGTACAGCTGAACGAGAGAGTTAGAGTGAAAGAAGTATAGCCTACTATAAGTGAAAGTTGTAGCAACTATACACAGTATATAACACGTGATTATTCGGAATGAAATCCTTAAAGAAGTAATGATTTGACTTGGGAAATAATTACAGATATTGTTTCGAATTTAGTTAAGGGAATTGATGATTTTTAATTATGAGTAAAAGTATGATGTTATTTTGATAATGTTAGTAAGGCTTGGTTGAAAGAACGATACTGGATACTTGGCAAAAATAGCCTGGCTCGGCATGACCGGAGAGGACTGAAGGGATGTGACGGTTGGTGTTGCTTGCGCATTTTGGCGATTGGTTCTGGATGATAAATAACGAGCCGGCATCGAGAGGTTTGGGCGAACGTGACGTCAGAGATGAACGTTATAGAAGTTTATAGTTTTCGGCTAATTGGCAATTACAATGCGACAAAGACGAGATCTCATTAGGAGGATCCTGAACGGTATTGTGAAGTAAACGCTGGGTCTAACTTTATGACTGCCGCTAGCACATGTGCTATGCATCGTTACACAAGAGTAGCGTGTGTGAGAACACGGAATGCATAGCATGAGGTTGCTCGATGAGCACACACGGACATAATGAGCATACTTAAACAAGAAGTACAATGAGAATGGCTCATGAAATGTTTGATTTACACGTGACTGCAAGAATTGAATAAAATGTAGTTTTTGCAGTTGTGAGGCGATAGTAAGACATTTGTAGTAGATAAAACATAGTACAGTATAGTAGGGCGCTTGTGGTGAGGAAAAGCGTCGCCACAGGAGATACCGCATCTATTTCTTAGAGCAACGCTAGTCACAGTTTCTTGCGAAATACTCAACACAGAAATCAAAGTTGTCCATGCGGCAATAAAGCTGGCATTGATGTACCGTAACAGTCACACCCTTTCGGAACAAAGTGCTCAGCTCTATGAGAAGCTAGAAGAAATCGTTTCAAATAATCACAAGACTATCATCCTTGACGACTTCAATTTCCCTTATATTGACCGGGTGAGCCTAACTTCACAGGCCCCAGGCAATAAACTAACGAAGTTTAATGCCGAAAATGGCATGACCCAGTTTGTTCGTAAACCAACCCGGGGGAACAACATATTGGACCTAATCATGTCAACTAAGGAGCGCTTGGTCGGCAACATCCTAGTTGGCAACAAACTGGGAGATGCGGACCACAACGCAGTGGAATTCTCTATCAAAGTGACCCATCCAGCCCCTTAGGGAGCTATATGCCGCCCCAATTTTGCGCGAACAGACTTCTAGGGGATGAGAGAACAACTAAGTGTGCTTAAATTAATTGAACAACTCTGAGAAGGTATGGTGGACGCTTGCTGCCGCATCCTCAATGAGAGAGTTCTTGATGTAAACCCTTGAGGACAATTGATTCCACTCCAAGGATTAGGCCCTCTTGGTGGAACGTCGATGTTGCAAGAGCCTTGAATCGTCGCGATCTACTAAATACGCAACAAATGAAGATTAACACCTCAAAGGCAGCAAAACTACATTGCTTGGCGTGTAGGACAGCCACTAGACTAGTCTGATCCTCTAAACGCACGTAAGAGAAAAACATTGCGGATAACGCCAACGAGTACCCAAAGGATTTTTATCTCTACGTCAACGAGCGTAGAATTGTTAGGGACTCAGTTGATCCGATAATGGATGAGGATGGTGTCCTCAGAACATCACATGAGGAAATGGCCAGTGTCCTGAATAGCTTCCTCTTTTCAGGGCTCACAGTTGAGGGCGCCACATATTAACAATATACTGTTTAAGCTGGAGAAGTCAGCTTCAATGACATTGCGTTCAAATGAAGGGAAGTTGTCAAACAACTTGAGGGACTGGACATTTACAGATTGATTGGTCCCGATGAACACCACCCAAGAGTTCTTAAGGAAACTCGAGAACAATTGGCGGGTTCCCTAACCCACATCTTCAACTTATCGATGACGAGTGGTGAGGTCCCCGAAGACTGGCGAGTTGCTAACGTTACGGCAATCTTCAAGAAAGGTGACCGACAATCGCCAGCAACTATCGACCAATCAGCTTGACGTCGATCGTGTGCAAAACTATCGAGTGATTGATGCGAAATCCTCTCGTCGATCACCTGGAAGACAATGGACTAATTCACGACACTCAATACGGCTTCCACCGGAAGAGGAGTTGTCTGACAAATTTGCTGGACTTTTTCGACGAGGTGATCAACGTGTACGACCGCCACAAGACAGTGGATGTCATCTATCTAGGCTTCCAAAAAGCATTCGACAAGGTGCAACACAGGAGACTGTTACACAAAGTCTCTGAGGTCGGCATTGGTGGCAACGTACTTTGATGGCTGCTCGCCTGGCTAACAAGACGCAAGCAAAGAGTCAGCATTGACCAGGCTTTGTCCGAGTGGGCCTTGTTACCTCTGGGCTGACCCAAGGCAGTGTCCTGGGTCCTATTCTCTTCCTCATCTATGGAAACGACAATGATGTGGGGCTTTTGTCCAAAGTATTGAAATTTGCCAACGACACGAAGTTCTGCCATGCAGCATGGAGGGAGAGAGACCGAGTTGAGATTCAACAAGATCTCGAAAAACTCGTCAAATCGTCGGAAGTGTGGCAGATGCTCTTCAATTATGCAAAATGTACAGTTATGCACATGGGGTGTCACAATGCCAACTTCAATCACACGATGGCAGGAAGCGATCTTGCAACTGCTGACCAGTAGAGAGACTTGTGCGTTCAAATCTCGAAAGATTTAAAATGGGGCGCGCAGGTCAAAGAATGCAAGATAGCAAATCGTAACCTTGGCTACATATCCCGTAACTTTCTCTGCAAAATGAAGAACATTATATTGCCGTTGTACCCGTCCCTCGTCCGTTCCCGCCTCGAGTATGCAGTCAATTCTGGTCTTCACACATGAGGAGGGACATAGCCAAACTGGAATGAATCCAGCATCGTGCAACTAAGCTCATCCCGCAGCTACGCCACCACTGCTACGAAGATAGGCTTAAAGAAGTTAGCCTCGTCAACCTCGAGCAGCGAAGGCTGAGGGGCCAGCTCATTGAAACCATCAAATACCTGAAGGGATTAATCAACGTGAGCCCTGTCGGCCTCTTTGACAGGGACCACAACATTCGTACCCGTAACAACGAGGCAAAACTTGTGAAAAAACGTTTTGCTCCGAATGTAGCACAACAATTTTTCCCGATCGCAATATCGCGGGTTTAAAATAACTTACCAGCTGCGGTAGTTGGCTCCGAATCCGTGAATGCATTCAAAAACGCGCTCGACAAGCACTGGGCTACGTGACTCGTTTAACCTGAGAACGGCACGATTTACCAGGAGCTGTCGAGATTATAATTACATGGATAGAGGGAAGGAGCATGGCACGACTTTCTTCTTAATTCAAGCTATTACTACTAATAAATCCATTATTAGTAACCAATAATAGCATGTCGCTGGTAGTAGTAGTTGTTAATTATTACTCGTAATTTCATTATCAGTAACAATGTAATGATTGCTATTGCTGACCAACTCAAGCGACTGGAAAACTCCATATCGGAACGGAACGCTTCCTATCATTAACATTGCAAGTACAGGCAGACTGACAATACTGCATTGCAAGTACAGACAGACTGATAATATCTCTGTAACGATCATTCCTACAGGAATTCACCAAGTGACAGGTGCTACGGCAACTCGCATCCATCCCTAAGCCCACGCCAGTGCCACCGGTACTGGGTGTGAGCCCGTAACGGTACTCGCAATCCCCCATCCCGCTAGCCTGCAAGGCCATCGGCCGTCCTAACGGGACAAACAGATGCAGGGACTATGGTATCCTGTAAATCGACACCGCCTAAGAGGAGGGCTTGCTCAACTCGATGCGGTGGTGAAGACTTGAAGGGATACCATACATTTTTACTCTTTATTTTTCATTATTTTAATGTGGTGCGGTGCCAGCATTCATCACCACAGCCCATAATATACGAAAATCGATCCCGCACTAAGAGGAGAGCTCCTGCTCAAATCTGTGATGCGGCCTATATTCGACCCTCACTGCGGGAGGAAAAAGAGAGTAGAAAAAAATGTGAAAGATAGAGAACAATTACGAATCAGCGCGGGTGAAGCCTGTGGCGACGACTGCTTACCCCCACACCGCATGCTATGCGAAAATCAAACTGCGCCAGGAGTAGAGCGTTGCTCAACTCTAAGGTACGACGTAGATTCGACGAACTTGTGCGGGTGAAGTCTGCAGGTGACCCAGCGACGCTTACCAATGAGCCGCGACGGCGGCTCAACCCCACACCCCATGATATGCGAAAGAGCTTTCGCGCCAGGAGGAGAGCTTTCTCAACTCTACGGTACGACGTAGATTTGACTGATATCATCCATTGTTGAGGCAATGAGTATCCTCCTACGGAGAGACCTTGCCTACGCATTGTTATTTTTATCTTTACTTCTCAACCTTCCCTGCCGGGAGAGAAAAGAAAATAGTGAAATGGGGATAACAACCATCAGTTGAATCAGTGAGTACTTTCTTATGAAAGAACACGGTCGACACAATACTACACTCTTTTTCTTCTCTTCTTCCCTTCGTGTCAGGAGGGAAGAAGAAAAAGGAAAAGACAGACGTTACCAGAAAATTGCTTCCATTGGGTGGCAACGCCGGTTTCCTAGTAGAGCAACATTTCCTAGAGGTGCCCTGTTGACATCTCACAGTGAAATATTCTATGTATCTAAGAGATGACCCTCTGGTGTCTCACTCTGATATATATGAACTATGACATATATTGCAGATGCCCTCCGGCATCTCATCTTGAAAGTTATTCCTTTAAACAGTGTGAATGAACTAACCGCCTTCTCTCTCGCTCATGTAGCTCAAATTTGGGCGAGACAGTGCAGCAGGGAACAGAGACGTATATGTACTAACATTTTTTCGCAGATGTTCTCTTTTTTTTCAACATTTTAATGCCGGTTTGTCCTTTTTGGACTAAAACTTTGCGATAGCTGTTTAAAAAAAAATGTTCATGATTATTTTGACTAACTCGGTGTTCGAGCCAATTTATAAATTTAACTGTTGGTTCTTGCCTTTTCTGGAGTAAAATCTTGCAGTAACTGTTTGTCAAAATTTCAAACACTTTAGTTCCTGCTGCCTAAACTCGATTCAACATAATTTCAAAACGTAAATATTCGTGCCTCCTTGGACCAAAACATGCAATAATACCTGTTTTTTTAAATTTAAAATACTCTTGTTTCTTTTGACTAAACTCAAGAGATGCCACGAGCAACTCGTTTTCCAGGAGATGTCACTGCGACGTCTCACCTTGAAGTGCGACAGTCTTCAAGGAACCACTTGCGTACAGAAGACTTAATCTTCTGAGCACATGGGGCCGCTGAGCGTATGAAAGTGTCCGTCTCTGCTCGACCGTCTGACCCATCTTGTTCGCCCCGTTCCTGAATTGTCATCCTGACACTTGACCCTTTATTCTCCAGGACCGAAATGCAACAAATATTAGTGGGGTGGTGGCAGCAGGTAGTGGTGACAGTAGTGGTGGTCCTTCTCTTTTCTGTCCTCACAACATTCCTTTTTCTGTATGTGTGCGTGAATTTCTAAAGTCTCGTTGACTATCCCCCACTCTTTTTTCACTTAATTCAAAGGAAACACTCGACATTAGCACTCGTGCTCGTTTGATTTCTTTACTCTAATCTGATCTAATCTACCACTAATCAGCGCAAACTCTCCGAGCTGGTCTACTTTCATAGAAACAAGTGATTGTTGCTACATAAGAGAGTGGCTTCCTAACAATATACAAATGTTGCTCATTCACATGATCGTTTAATTACTCGGATCGGCGGTCAAATTCGGCTGTTGACTTTGATTTGATTTGATTCTCATATCCACCACAGCCTCAACGCGAGTCATAATAGGCTCCCAGTAGGGCTCAATGATTATGGATACCAGTAGGCTCGCACGCCTCAGTGTGCGAGAAAAACAACGCTGTTAAAATTAGAAAAAATTGAACATTTTAGCAATGTCAGACTCACGCTGGTGCGCACAAGAAAAACGCTTAGACGAAACAGATCTCCGCTTCCAATCAATTAGAACTTAAAGAGTAATATTTATGCACGCTTGTGCGTACAGGTAGCATCGTCAAGACCAGTACAAGGTTTACGACTACACGGACAAAGTCAGCTCCGACAGCAATGCAACACAACCTAGAACGCTACGCGGTCTAGGTCGATTATAGTACATTTCATTTATTTAGGTAAGACTCAGACGAAACGATTCCTCGCCTCCAATCATTTAAAACTTCAAGAGTAACATGTACGCACGGTAGTGTGCACAGGTATCATCGTTGAGACAGGTGCAAGGTTTACGGTTACACGGATACGGATAAAGCCAGCACTGACAGCAACGCAAC
Organism: Gammarus roeselii; assembly: GCA_016164225.1. Lineage (NCBI taxonomy): Eukaryota > Metazoa > Arthropoda > Malacostraca > Amphipoda > Gammaridae > Gammarus > Gammarus roeselii. The sequence goes on along the minus strand of SDVV010003177.1, from coordinate 3,408 downwards.
ACAACGTTTACAGCTACGCGGTCTAGTTTAGTTAAGGAACAATTTGTTAATTCAGGTAAGATAAAGACTCAGACAAAACGAATTGCCGCCTATAACCACTCAAAAATCCAAGAGTAATATGCACGTGCGCCAGTGCGCGCAGATAGGATCTTCGAAATTGGTACAAGGTCTACGGCTTCACGGAATAGATCAACTCCAACCGCAACTCGTCACAAGGTTTTATAGCCACGCAGTCCAGATCAACCCCAGAAACTACATATTGTCGGTGCACGCGCGAGCGAGCACAAACTGAACAAAAAACACCCATTCACAAAATCACAAACAGGAACTCCCGCGCAGATACACCAGCATTATTATACATGACAAAATTTTGGATCGTGAAGAAGAAAGTAAGGGCAGGTTCGTCATGGGCAGAAAAGGTGCTCAGATTATTGATTTTGCACTTATTGTTTAAGGGGATAGCGTAAGGGGGGCATAGGTCCTTTGGGTCCCAAAAGAGCCCAATGAATTTCGGAGGGTACCACAAGTCCCCCGGGTTTTCTCGAGCTCCCCGGGTTCCCCTGGACCCCTCTTCTCAGCTCATCTCGGCTTGTCTCGAATCATTTCGGCCAGTCTCGGCTCGTTGCGACCAACACGACTCGCCTCAACATGTTTCGACTGATCTCGAAGCACCTCGACCAGGCTTGACGTGGCTCTCCCCCTCTGCGCTAGTAATCATGTGGACTATAATAACAACATTTTTCGCTCAAGCAATATAGGGTCGGAGTGTGGTGCAAGAGGTACCTCGGGTCTCAAAAGAGCCCGACGAATTCCAGAGGGTAACCCAAGTCCCCCGAGTCCCCCGGTTCCCTTCGTCTCAGCTCATCTCTGCTTGTCTCGAATTATTTCGGCCAGTCTTGGCTCGTCGCGACCAACTCGACTCGCCTCAACATGTTTCGACTGATCTCGACGCACCTCGACCAGCCTCGACTCGACCCTCGCCCTCGGTGCCAGTAATCCTCGGACTGTAATAATTAATTGTTCTACTCAAGCGTTTCACGTATACACATTTGTATGAGTATGGGTTTTACAGCGTGGGGAGAGGGCTTACCGTTGTTACAGAGTAGGTTTACCGTAGTTACAGAGTAGGGTTACCGTAGATTCAGAGTAGATTTAACGTGGAGTCAGAGTAGGTTTAACGTAGATTCAGAGTAGGTTTACCGTAGATACAAAGTAGGTTTACCGTAGATACAGAGTAGGTTTAACGTAGATACAGAGTAGGTATAACGTAGAAACAGAGTAGGTTTAACGTAGGTTCTGAGTAGGTTTAACGTAGTCTACGGCTTCACGGATCAGATCAACTTCAACTGCAACGCACCATAACGTTTATAGTTACGCGGTAAAGGTCAACAACAGAAGTTACATACGGTCCGCGCGCGCCCGCGCGAGCGAGCACGGACTGAAAAAAACACTTATTCATAAAACTACAAACAGGAATCCTCGAACGAGTACACTAGCATTACTTTACTAAATTGTGGATCGTGAAGAGGAAAGAAAGAGGAGGTTCATCATGGGCTGAAAAACTGCGCAGATTATTGACGTCACACTTATTGTTTAAGTGGATTGGGTAGAGGGGCCAAAGGTCCTTCGGGTCCCAGAAGAGCCCGATGGGTCCCGGAGGGTAACCCATGTCCCCCTGTTCCCCCCGAACTCCCTTGCTCCCTCGAGTCTCCTCGACTCTGCTCACCTTGGCTTGTCTCGACTCATTTCAACCAGTCTCGATTCGTCGCGCCCAACTCGACTTTTCTCGACATGTTTCGACTGCTCTTGACGCACCTCGACCAGCCCTGACGGGGCTCTCAACCTCTGCGCCGGTAACCCTGTTGACTATGATAACTAATTATTCTACCAAAGCACTTCAGTTTGGGAGTGGTGTGGGGGAGGGCAGAGGTCTCTCGGGTCCCAAACGAGCCCGATGAGTTTCGGAGGGTAACCGAAGTCCCCCGGGTCCTCCGAGCTCCCCGGGCCCCTCGATTCCTCTCGTCTCAGCTCATCTCGGCGCGTCTCGAATCATTTTGACCGGTCTCGACTCGTCGCACCCAACTCGACTCGCCTCAACGTGTTTCGACTGATCTCGACGAACCTCGACCAGCCTCGACGCGGCTCATTCCCTCTGCGTCAGCAATCCTGTGGACTGTAATAACTAATTTTTTTACTCAAGCGTGGGTAGGGGAGAACAGAGGATTCAGGAATCAGAGGGGCCTCAAGAGGGTCCCAAAGTTTCTAAATGGGGTCCCACAGGGTCTAAAGGGTGTCGCAAAGGGCCCCAAAAGGGTCCAAGCGGGTCCCTCCAAGTCCGCCTGGTCTTTCAAGTCCCTCGGGTTCCCGAATCCACCGGGTCCCCCGAATCCCGCGGGTCCCAATAGTATCCCCATCCCCTGGGTCACCTTGTCTCAACTAGCCTCGATATATAAAAAACAATGCAAAATTTATCACTATGAAAAACAGGCACAGATAAATAATCCACCCCACGAAATATGAAATAATATAATACTAAAATACAGTGCTAATGATCTATAAAATGAATAATCATCCACTCACCCCAAAGTCACTCTTTATTGCTTAGATTAGCTTGACGGCGTAGTTTCAAGCTTCGTAAGATAGTCTAGCTTTGTGTGGCAGTGCTCATTAAATCCACGAGTCACTACTATCGCTTGGCTGTGTGACAGTGCTTAGTAAAGTGATTACATACTTTCGCTTAGCTTTGTGTGGCAGTGCTTAGTAAAGCCACGAGTGATTACATACTTTCTCTTAGCTTTGTGTGGCAGTGCATAGTAAAGCCACGAGTGATACATACTTTTGCTTAGCTTTGTGTGGCAGTGCATAGTAAATTCACGAGTGATTACATACTTTCGCTTAGCTTTGTGTGGCAGTGCATAGTAAAGCCGTGAGTGATAACCTTCACTTAGCTCCGTGTTGCAGTGCTTGTTCTAGCCTCGTATAACAGCCTTATTTTTAGGTCCTAGTTGACAATACCTAATCTCGTCATACATGGCCGTGACTCTATCAAAAGCAGTGAGAGACACTGTTCATCCTGGCCCAGAGTGCCGCTGCGTGTACTAGCTTCATGGTACACTGCACAAGCATCAATAAGCATTGACAGACACCTCTTATCCAGGCCCAGAATGTCGCTGCTCGTACTAGCTTCATGGTACACTGCACAAGCATTAATAAGCTGTGACAGACACCTCTTATCCAGGCCCAGAATGTCGCTGCTTGTACTAGCTTCATGGTACACTGCACAAGCATCAATAAGCAGTGACAGACACCTCTTATCCAGGCCCAGAATGTCGCTGCTTGTACTAGCTTCATGGTACACTGCACAAGCATCAATAAGCAGTGACAGACACCTCTTATCCAGGCCCAGAA
>SDVV010003176.1:0-21737 GCA_016164225.1 Gammarus roeselii | reverse complement strand
TGTTTGCATCCTAGGTCGCAAAGTAGTAATGTTCATGTTTGCATCCTAGGTCGCAAAGTAGTAATGTTCATGTTTGCATCCTAGGTCGCAAAGTAGTAATGTTCATGTTTGCATCCAATCGATTAAAAGGTAATTCGACAGCTCATGTCACTATCAGAAACAGTACAGAATATTACTCAGCTGCATTGGTCGGCTCGCCGAACCCTAATATGAGCAGAACTCTGATATGAGCAGAACCCTGATATGAGCAGAACCCTGATATGAGCAGAACCCTGATATGAGCAGAACCTTGATATGAGCAGTACCCTGATATGGGCAGAACCCTGATATGAGCAGAACCCTGATATGAGCAGAACCCTGATATGAGCAGAACCCTGATATGAGCAGAACCCTGATATGAGCCGAACCCTGATATAAGCATAATTGTGATATAAGAAGAATTGTGATATAAGCAGAACCCTGATATAAGCAGAATTGTAAACATGTAATGGATGTAGCAAATAGGCACGTGTGAGCCAAGGATGTAGGTACATCGAACAGACACAGGGAAAAGGTGAGGAGCACTTACGGTTTTATATGTATTGGTCTCACATAACAAATAACATGACTAGCTAGCATTAGCATTCTCCATCGTAAATTTGAAGGGCTGGCAGATGGCGGAGAATGACTTCATGATATACACAGTTGGTTATGCAAAACTGGGCAAGATTGTGCAACTAAATACATATTCAAAGTATTCTCTTCAACTGCACTCCGTGGAACTCGGACAAAGTAATTGAATAATGTATTTAGATAATGAAACTTGACCAGCTACAGGAACAACAATCGTTAGCTGATGCATTACGTGCTTTTACTGCACAGCACATCAAAGAACAGTAGCGAGAACACTCTAATTATAAACAAGCAAATATGCACACTTATTAAGAATAAATATAACCCATGAACGTCAAAGCTGGAGTCACTCGTCGCTTATAATTAAGACTCTGAGAAAGTCTGACCAAAGGGGTTATTCAGAGCAACGAAAGAAATGAAAGACGCAGCAGCCGTAGTTTGGCGGGTTCCTTTTTTTTGTACCCTTTGCTTCCCCATTCACCTCCAAAGACATACAACAAAAAAAATAGTTAGATCCAAATTCTTGTTCAGTTGACATGAGCGTCGATTCCAAAGAAGTGGCAGAAGACATCGATCTGGCCCCAAACACATACCAAACATAAATGGCACCTGAACACACACGGTGCCTTGACATGCATGGCTACAGAGGAAGCAAAATCGTCCTAGTATGCATGGGAGGTAACATTGTTAACAAAATTATATCCAGTTTGCATGATTTTATATGGTGAACTTGTTATTGATTACCAAGCATTGTTAACAAGTTATGTCCTTGCTTTGTAGCGGTCAAATACCGGCGTGAAGAAGGCGATCAAACTTGAGATAACGTTGAAGCTCAATACGCGGTAATTGAATGGTCAATTATAAGTACTGTCCTTCTATTCAACAATCATCATAGATACTTTATAAAAAGCTGTCCATTTTATTCGTGCCAATGAAGTCCTGTTGAATTAAGCTTCAAAAGTAACTGTACATGAAGTCACGTGACTGTGAAAAGTTCTCGTTAGACGACGAAGTCACGTGGCTCTCAAACGTCCTCGTTAGACGACGGAATCACGTGACTGACAAACGTCCTCGTTAGACGACGGAATCACGTGACTGACAAACGTCCTCGTTAGACGACGGAATCACGTGACTGACAAACGTCCTCGTTAGACGACGGAGTCTCGTCCCACAAAGTTAAGATATGCTAAGTGCCATCGTGCGAAATACTGCAGGATCAGTTTTGTTTTGATACTCGCCTAAACAAACTACTTACTGAAGAAAGTATTAACAATATAATCTTGAATTCATCAGTGTAAAATGAATTAAATAAAACGCATTCAAATGTCAGAATTGGTCTTGTTTCTTCCATCAGTAGAAGGAGATGAAAGCGTTTAACAGCGCGTTATAAAAGACAGACTGAAGGCTGCTTATTGGTGCATTGTAGTACAAAACGTTTATTAAGCACATATTACAATGGACTAGACGAGCTAATACAGGCGTGTACACAATAAGTTTACATAGAAACCAAGGAACCGTGCTTTATGTTAGAGAGCGTTAATGGAAGACAGAAGGGTCACGTTTAGATACTGATCACTTAAATTATAAGCATTTTATGAGAGATCATGATATAAAGTAGAATCAAATCAATTATTAACCAGCTTCTATTGTATATAAAACAGATTCGCATTGGATTAGACTCGTTTCTCGTGTATGAATGTGTGATTAGTTCGTATCTTGTATACAAGGAAACACTGATATAAATAGACCCTACAGTGCAGTTCGGTCTATTTCCCTATCCATTTCCCTATCCATTGAATTTCCCTATCCATTAAATTGTGTTCCAATATAGGTCCTCCGTAACTAGACAATATATGAAGTTGTTCATATATGATGTAGGAATATATATTCTTTACATAGACAAATATGTCGTCGTAATTAAAAAAAGCAGTTTTACATTTAAAAAGCATGACGGAGAGCAAAAACATCGCACAAATTGTACGATGATTATTTTAATTTCATTGAGTTAAGGTACGTTGCTTAAAGCTATTTTATGCAGAACACTTCTTGAATTGTAATACCAAAATTACATGAACATTTTACAAGCATGATACTACATCTAAAATAGTACATACTTTTTTAGGGTTTAATTAGTCTTCTTGCTATCCACTAGAACGTGAATGTTTCCTATAGTTATGCATGAGCTGTACAATTTAATGAACAGCTGTACTTTTTATCAGCATGTACAGGTGCGCCATAGCGGTATTCTAGGCCTATGCTATATGCGCAGGTTTATAAGCAAGTATCAGCACAAATGTGCTAATTAATAACATTAAGTAAATGACAGCATCATACAACAGGTTCAAATTCGCAAGATTTGCCGCAATACACCGCGATGCCACAAGGCAATTATGAAGCCTTTAATTCAATATGCTGTGGAGGAAAAAAATATTCGCATATGTCAAATGTGTTCATTGTAAATATTTCCAACTATGTCTCGGTCAATTAACACTTCTTCACGATCTGATCATATTTCTTGGTCACATTACATTATAAATACGTTTGATTGAATCTGTTAACTGAAGTAGCTGAGGATGCTTTATCTGAACGTTGAATTAATTAAAAAAATACACGGTCGGGTATTTGTTTCCTCCACTGTATTTCTGCTGTCCATACTAACTTTATTTAAGTAAAGCTTTAGTAAACTTGTCCTAACATGAACGAACCCGATTGTGCCCCTTTCCTCTTAAAGGAGCGCAGGATATCACAAGCTGCGGTGTTTCTATTTACATACTTTACAACTATAGGGTACACGATGTAGTGATATCACACTAAGATATGGAAGAAGCATGTGGCACTTTCAATGTACAAACAGCTCTGAAAAAAGGTTTTGATAGGCATCACGCGTTGGATAGAGTGTTATTATTAGTAACTTAGTATAATTACATGGAAACAACTTTCAATTGCCACATCTTTTCTAGATTTAGTGACCTATGAGTCGACACGTGGAGTGTTATCAATTTAATCTTGGTTGTGATAGGGGAGAAACTCTTGCAGACCAGAGACAAACGCTAGAGGATGCAACAAATTAATTTGTATCCAAAGATTAGTTTCTTGTTGTGACCAAAAACTCTCAAAAACTGCTGATTACAACAAAAAAAACTCTTAAAACCGCTGATTTTTCTCCTGATAAATTTGATTCAAACTTCACGATATCGATCAAAATAACACTTTTGGGAATTAAAATAAATATTAATAAGTGAGAAACATACTCATCGAAACGAGTATCGCAGATAACAAATCAACATGATTTACCGAATTTACATTTCGCTCACTAACAGAGCTTTAACCAAATTAATGCGGCCTGTGAATTGTATCCGTTGAATAAAATGCCAATTAAGTGCTATAAAAAATAACCTCTATATTTCCCTACTAGCTAAACTCAATTTAATGCCAAGTAATGCCAAATTTCCCAATCAAATTAACTCTTTAACAGTTATAATATCATATCAGTGTTGGCCGAACATCCAGCGCTAAAATGATCCGTTCCGAGGCAGTTTGGTAACTTTGGAAGCAATTACTGAACTTTTTAAAATCGTTTGAGCCAGCGAAAAATAGTAATATGGGGTCCGGGTCCGTTAGTAAAAACACTCTTTCCGCTCCGTATAGGAGTTCCATCGTATGGGGGCAAACGATAGTTCTCTATATTGTTTAAAAGCAGGCTATTCTCCGTGGCACAGGGAGTATGCTCCCAACCCCGTTTTTGGAAACGTACGAAGAACATAGATATTCATCATTTAATTTTGTTTCAGTGCTCATTTTAAACCTGGTGCCCCCACGAAATAGACCTAACTGCATTTCAGGGTGTTATTCGCTGCTCAACATTATCTTAGACTGAACTGTGAAGCCATTGAAGGCAACACGTACAGTGGATTGCATTAGAAGCAATATACAAATAAAAATATATGCGTTCGTTATCAAACAGAGCTAAGGTGACAAAGCACCTTCGTGCAGATTACAGTGGTTGCATAGCACCTTCGTGCTGATTACAGTGATCGCACAGCACCTTCGTGCTGATTACAGTGGTCGCACAGCACCTTCGTGCTGATTACAGTGGTCGCACAGCACCTTCGTGTTGATACAGTGGTCGCACAGCACCTTCGTGCTGATTACAGTGGTCAAAGAGCACCTTCTTGCTAATTACAGTGATCGCACAGCACCTTCGTGCTGATTACAGCGATCGCACAGCACCTTCGTGCTGATTACAGTGGTCGCACAGCACCTTCATGCTGATTAACACTTTATAAAGCACAAAAGATCGGAGATCCTAATACATACAAATAAATAGATAAATATATTTGTGATCATTTCTTAAATTATTCATACATCATACATGCAAGATATGTCTTTTGAAAAGGTAGGCGTAATTATATATACATGGTCGCCTACAACACGAAGTAATTACCCGAAGGTACGTACATATAACACAAGTTCGGCAGGATGACCCTCAAAGTAGGACAGAGAACAAATGGTAGTAGTCACAAAAAACATGAAGGGTTATCAGACTTATTTCAGCTATGCCCATCTCTAAAATTACCTTCTTTCGTAAAGAAAACAAAATTTAATTTTAAATTTTTGAGAGAAATAAGTTTATTAATTTTAACACTTAAAACTCAGTATAATGACGTCATTATCGGATGGATCCATCAACAAAAATTAGTCAAGTCAGCGCCCCAATTAATAAACCTACTGATGACTCAACAGGAAAAAAATCTTTATGATTGGTCAGTGACTCAGCTCGATATGGCGCTGTCAGTCGTTCTGGACATACTCTCAAAATATAAAGATGATTTCGTATTTGGTTCATAAATCTGATGCCAACGAGACGATACTTTTCTTCAAATAGAAAGTTCCGGTTCAGCTATCTCAAATAGATAAATATTTTGATAAGAGGAAGGTTGTTGGACTTCTTTTTTGAAGTCAACTAATTTTTGAATAGTTGTTTCTTTGTATTACCTCAAGGAACATGTACAGCTAAAGAATTGTTTACAGCGCCGGTCCAACGTTTTTACGCTGCAAAAATGAGTGGATGTCAAAGAAAGAAGGTCGACAATCATCCGAGGTCTGCCAACACGACCTCATGATTTGATAAACGTCTCTGCTGCAGGAAGATGGCTGCTGCAGAAGAATCATACCAGAACCATCGCCATGGTAACAGTGAGACAAGTTCTCCAGTACTCCCGAGTCTGTGAGTTTGTCGAAAGGTTGACATGATCCCAAGGTGAAAAGTTCCCAAAGGGTGACCCCGAAGGACCACACATCCGACTTGTTGCTGAACCTGCCTTCCAGAACAGCTTCCCAAGACATCCACCGGATGGGTAGGGCAACCTCACCATTTGGCTTATAGTAGTCTCTCCTGAAGACAGGCCGACTCATAGCAACATCCGTGACCTTGATGGATAGATTTTCGCCTATCAGACAATTTCGCGTTGCTAAATCTCTGTGGATGAACCTCTGGGTTTCGAAGTAGGTCATCGCTGATGCGATCTGTGTTGCGATGTAGATAAGATCACTTACCGCAAAGATAGGTTTGTTTCGAACTGGATGAATGTTTCCTGCGAGGGTGTGTTCTCTCAAGAACGTGTACAGGTCCCCACGCTCAGAGTATTCCAAAAGCATCGTGTGGGAATCGTAGACGTTTGCAATGCCGAGTAGCCGAGTAATGTTTGGATTGTCCAGCTTGCTAAGTATAGTTGCCTCTTCCTTGAAGCTATGTATTACCACCTCGTTCACATTTGGTTTGAGCTTCTTCACCAGACAAACTGCTCCTGGCGTAATGTTCTTACAAGTGGTCGATATGTTATCTTTAATCTTGCACAACTGCAGTGTCCCAAACTCACCTTCGCCGATTATCTCAATGACATTGTATATCCCCGATGGAATGTTTGGGATAGATTTTTCACGCTTGGTGTAACAGGTCTCGTTCATGTAAAGCACGGTACCTGTGATGCTCCTTATGTCGGTAACCTGACAAAGATGCGGGGCAGCATAGTATTGTTGATCAGGGGGTGGAGGGATAATGGGCACTGGTGGAGGAGGAGTACCATCTTTCCGTGTGAAGGACAGCAAGGAGGGCGGTTTTGAGAGAGGTATAGGCGGCGCGGGGGCGGTGTACACTTCCGAAAATGGAGGAGGTGGCGTCATGGTGAGATCCGGTACAGCATAATCAACAGAGTCTTCAGTATCAGGCATGATTTTCAGCGGAAAATCAAACGGGGTGGAATGACCTGTTGTGAAATAGGTTGAGGTTTGAGAGCTCATCTGGTACGGCTGTTGGTACATCGCCGCCACTTCCTCCTCGAGTGCAACGTCACCGTAAAATCTTCCTTTGGCAATCGAGTTCCCGTTGTCTTGCTTGGACAGATTCATGTCGATGTGTACGTCGTTCATCTTCATCGAGAACTTTCGGGTAATCACCCCATCACTGGATGATGGGGGGGTCATGGCCTTCTTAGCGAGATGGGACCGGTAGTATATAACCCCTAGGATGATGGGCACCATACAGGCTACCACGGCCAAGACGATGAGCCCTGCCACGACGGTGATAGAGGAGGGCTCCATACCACCTGATGGCACGGGAATCGGAGTCTGGTCGGCGTACATAGCGTCTCCGGCAAGAGTGGCGCTCGGGGGTGCCAGACCGCTCAGATTGCACTTGCAGGGAACTGAACACCAGAAAAACACACGAAACAAAATTAATAATAATGTTCATTTTTCGCGTCGTAATTAGAATTATTTTTTTTTATCCATATCGAGAAACTGCACTGAGTTTTTTTCACTATTGCACACCCAAGTGCAACGCTATGGATCCAGTTATGCAAGGATTAAATGGCTCAAAAAATATTGTGTCAGTGTTCGTGATCTGTTTACGGTTCAAGACAACTCACCGGAGTCGAAATCCACCTCGGAGACCATGATCCAACGGAGGGCGAAAAAGAGTTGAATCTTGACGGTGTCTGCGCTTGAGTCGTGCAGCTTGATGCTCACGTTCCGAGCTTCCTCGAACACTTTGTCGGGCTGGTCCTCGAATTCTATTCCCTTGTAGTAATGCTCACCGCCGTCGAGGCTGAACAGGATGTTCGCTCGCGAAAATGCCTGAGGGTCACAACCAAATCGAATGCTATGAAAGTTCCTGCATTATAACAATTCTGTGCGAGTGTTCAATGAACCCATTGAAGACTGGATATGTGTAGTTAACAAGTGCTGTATGTAATACTAACATCGTACATACATGTTGGCAAGCTTCCCAGGTGACTATTTTGTCAAGTGAAGTTGTTTACCTGCACGTCTCTGGAGAAGAAGTTATTAACGTAGAGATTAACCGAAGAGAAGTTCTTCACGGCATCAAAATAAAAGATGATTTCCACCGGCTCGCCGCCTCTTGTCGTGTTCTTCCAGCCGACCCACTCATAGCCTGGATAAAAAAAAAAGCAGTTGACCCTCAGTCACAACTCAGTATTTGAAAACTCGAATACATTCTTCGAAGAGACCGAATGTCATCGGCAGAAAAAAATCATTTGATGATATCAAGCATCACAGATGAATTTCTTTATTCGGACATAGCTTGCTAAGGCAATCTACAAATGAAGCGAACCCTGAAAAACGTCGTGACTGCTTATCCTTTGATATTTCAACATTCCATCAATGACGAAGAACCCTTGTTTTGCTAAGGATACCATGTTGTTGAATTGTCTAGCTATAGGTTTGATACGCTAAAGATACTGAATGACTACCTAGCGGATCGGTAGTGCTACCTCCACATGCATGTCAACAGATTACACACCACAAGCAATTTGAGAAACACATTTTTTACTCACCCCTATTTTTTCCTCTGGCGTCCATCCTGAAGTTGGTGTGTCCCGTCTCCCCGTCTGTCAGCTGTCCCAAGCCTCCAGACAGAAGTTTGCCTGTTCTGGTCCCATCGTAAGTCAAGTCTTGCAAACCAGTGTCCCGGCTTCTCGGCTCCCCGTCCTCAGAGGTGTACGACACCAGGCCCACTGCGGATACCAAAGAAGAGGAACGCTCTTATAGGTAGGCCCTGAAACTAAGATCTTACGTGGCGCTCAGAAGGAGGTTCGATTTCATGCAATAATTACATTTAAAGTTTCCCGTCATGCAAAGACCGACTCTCAAGCCCATCGACAAGCACTGTTTTCAAAGGGGTAAATAATCGACGGAAACTTGGGTAATCAGATGGAGACACACTTCCTGTAGACGTAACTACTATTTGAAACATTAGTACGGCGACTCACGCTTGTAAAGACAGCCGTAGAGCTCGACCCTCATGCAGACGGTGCGGGGGTTATCGCTGAAGGGAATGAAGCGGATCCTGGAGGCCACGACCGGAGGACTCAGCAGCGAGGCCTTAGCTAGGTAGGTGTTGGTGTTACCCTCTAGGAGCTGAAACAACGAGAGGCGAGTAGTGATTAACCATGGTGCTTGTTGTGATAACGTTAGTCTAGAATTGGGTTCTTATAGTATAAATGCAAATGTTAGAATGGTCGTTTCCTAATACTGTAGTAAGTCGGATATGGAACAAATTTTACCTCTCGGTGTTTATAGTGTCATCTATCATGAAGATGTCACACAATTGAAATGTACAGCTCAAAATCGTCATTCCATTTAGTCATAATGTCGACCACAATCTGACCGTAAACAGTGTCGATGACACATGAAATTGGAGTATCAAGAAATAGGCCATTTCAGTTATGTTATCACCATTCGGAATAATCTTTCGGGATCAATAACATATCTAACGCCATTCTTCGTGATCCTGATAGTCATGGTTCGTAAATAGATGCAACGTATTTCTTGGTGACCTCAGTTATACGTCATGTTATTAATCATGACACTTCAAGTCTGCACAAACTCATCCGGAACCAACTCATTCAATAAACTCATAAAGAACCTCTATGAAGCCTTAATGCTATAAATTAAATCAGGTACAAACTGTCTCCAGTTATGTAACTTAAACAATGTTTAGCGTTTATTTCCGGAAGACAAAACAGTACCCTACTCGCGAAAATAAAACGGAGGAGAGAAGCCGCATCACAAATTATTTTCTTTCATACCTATTTCTCAACCATCCCCCCCCTCCCCTTTCTCAACGAGGAAACTGAATTTTTTCATGCACAATGATTTTCGCTCAACAACAATAGCGTCAGACACAAACAGCACGTAGCAAACACAACACTATATACCCTAATAAATAGCATGGCGGATAGCGCAACGCTATGTGCCGTCATAAATTTACGGAGCATCAACATATGTGTGGCAGTCTTCTCCTCCACCACCATCGCAGCTGTTTCAGCAGCACCGTATAGCCGACCAAACTTTAATGGCAGGTTACGCCGGATTTTATGCTACAAAGAACACAATTATTATGTTTTTATGACTCACGCCTTGTCGTATCTGTGATATCTCACGACCACACTATTCATTAAACCAACTCTAAAGCACTGTTTAATAGAAACTGGCTGGAGCTTGGAGACAGTTTAAGGGGGTTGGGATGGGAGAAAAGGATTACCTCTCTCTGGTTTACTGGTTGTGGTGATGGCGACAAGCGAAGGAGACAAGGAAAGAAGAGGAAAGTAATTTCATGGTTTGTGTTGCTGAGTACGTAGTAAATAAAAAGTGAGTGTCATCATAATCTGAGGTGTGACGACATGCAACACAAACAAAATATATTATTCACTTGATATGCAGTAAAAAATAGCCGCTGGGTAAAGTTTCAATACCAGCGACGTGAAAATGCATGTTTTTAATTATATGAAAGAATTTTATAGATACTTTTCATGGGTCTCCTTCAGCACTGAAATGAAGTAGTGTCCATCAAACAAGTACAATGATAGTATTCTGGAAGACCGCTCATTGAGATTCTCTGGAACTCCCTGTTTAATGGCTTCCTGAAAGCCCTTTGCATTTTTTTTCTACCCCTCAGGAAATATAATAGTTTATTTTGATGATGCGGCATGACATTATCTAGACCACACAGGACGAGCGAGTCATTAGAGAGGTTGGACGAGAGTTCCTTAAGACCAGGCTATGCATTGTGGTCTTTCATATCAGACCATGTATGAAGATCCATCATGGCAAATACATAGCTCAGACAAATTATAAATAGCAAATAACACGTTTCGATTCATTAATCAGAAACATTCATGTTAAATTTTGACAATGCGAACCACATAGGCTCACCTCACTGCCGTGGCCGTCTTGGTAGGTGACCCATTTGTCGATGCTCGCTCGGTAGTAGTGCAACTTGTACTGCTGGGCAAACTCTTGTCCCTGGCCGTTACCGAACCTCCCTTGAACCTCTACCTTGGTGATGAGGTGGTCCTTAACCAGGTTCACCTCGAGGTACTCCTTCCCTTCGTCGTGGATCATGGTCTGAGGGCACCACGCTCCACCACCCTCCTCCTTGTGGGCTCTGATGAGGAGTGATGGTCAAGCAGGTCTGTTGCACACCTTACACAACGGTTTATACATATTTATGTATAGTCGCTGCTTTCAGTGACTACGGGCTGTGGGTAGGGTACCAAACCGCACACCACTTGACATTCCTGTACCCACAAGCTAGAGCGGCGAGACGCCTTAGCGTGGAAAAGAGTACTGTGTTTCACTGTACGTGTTTTTATGTAATTGTACGCATTACGGACTGAAGTATAGTCGACAATTTTTAACATGAGTAGTACTAATAACAAGCGATATAACTGTTAGTGTAGGATGGTATCGTTATACTAAATGACTCCGTCGTGTTGATATCTAGATTGATACCTAGTTTTAAATCTATACGTTATGTGTATTTCTTCAGATAGCCCTCGGGTTAGGTTACTAGCACGAGAACCGTCGTAAATGTATGCCATTTGTGCCTGTCTGTCAAGTGGAGAGGTCAGCATTTTTGTGCCTGCTATAGGATAACATGCAGGCCATATGTTCATTCTAAAACGGCTAAAATAACTTGGGTGCCAATTGGACACAAGTAACCGAGGGGACACGCCCCTGAACAGTTGGCAAATGGTAGAGCTGTTCTCATTGGAGAATTCCAATCTCACACATTAACGCAAGGCGCCTCCCTTTTTGGAAGATTTTGAGTCAGTTTTGAGTCAAAAACAATTAGCAATGGGGAGAGCGGACAACCTCAGACAAACAACAGCGGCCACCGCAGAAGGACCTAAAGTTGAGTATTGGTATAGGCCCATAGATCCATTTAGAGTACAGTATGTTACGATTTCACTGACCCTCTGATTGAAGAGCCGTAGCAATTGTGAGTGTTTTATTTTTGTCTTATTACATATAATTCATGAGGAGGTTAATAGTCAGAAACACATAACAGGTCCTTAGTACGTGTATGATCGTGATTAAAGTCGTCCCTAACGCAACAGCAACTGACACGACCTATCTGTGGTTCCTGGTCCAAGGAAAAAATAGAAACGTCATATCATCAACCAGTAGCTGGCCGACTCATAGCTTTTGATTGTGTTAAACCTTCCATTTGGGCTAGAACTACGGAATACAGTTCATTGTAATCATCTATTTATCTATAAGGACCTTAGACTAGAGCTCACAACATTGAACTTGCTGTTGCTTCAAGAACAAACGCTAATGAGTATTTAACTTATTAAAACATAGTTTGAAAATAAATAGGCACATTGTTTAAGATCGGAGAATGTGTCCCACGCTCAGTAAAGTCGCAGTACTATAAATCAAAAACCAACAGAACCAGCAGTATTATCATGCATTTAAGTATAAGTATTTTTTCACTCACCTGCCGTAGTAGGCGTGCACGGCGGCGTCGTAGTGGGAGGAGGCGGTGATGTGGTAGTCAGGGATGGTGCCAGACGCCATGCCCAGCGGCTGCCCACACCGACCTGAAGAGAGCGCAGCAGGGACTGGTTAAGGGCAAGTTACGGACACATTAGCGATGTTGCGGACGTGCTTATATTCATGTTACGGACACGTCTAGAGACATGATACGGACATGTTTAAAGTCATGTTACCAACACGTTGCGGACATCCGTAACGTCTCTCAACGTGTCGGACATCCGTAACATCTCTCAACATGTCGGACATCCGTAACGTCTCTCAACGTGTCGGACATCCGTAACGTCTCTCAACGTGTCGGACATCCGTAACGTCTCTCAACGTGTCGGACATCCGTGACGTCTCTCAACGTGTCGGACATCCGTAACGTCTCTCAACGTGTTGGACATCCATAACGCCTCTCAACGTGTCGGACATCGTAACGTCTCTCAACGCGTCGGACATCCGTAACGTCTCTCAACGTGTCGGACATCCGTAACGTCTCTCAACGTTTCGGACATCCGTAACGTCTCTCAACGTGTCGGACATCCGTAACGTCTCTCAACAAGTCGGACATCCGTAACGTCACTCAATGTGTCGGACATCCGTAACGTCTCTCAACAAGTCGGACACGTTTAGGGACACTATTATTGACATGTTACAGACACGTCAAGACCGAATAGAAGACACCCAAGATACTATCGACTCAACATATACCTGCATTTAAAATATGCGGGTTTAAGTACATATAAACATATGGCGGCTTTCTACTGCTGTACGGAAGTATACATTCAAGCAAACAAGCATGCATGAATATTCATACAATCTCATTAAAAGGATGCCTGTTGTACGGAAGTATATACATTTAAGCGAGCAGGTATACATGAAAACATACAATCTGATTACAGAATGCTGGAATTCAGACGCAGATAAATGATTTGAAACATGTGTCGTGTGCCCCTGCCTCGTTGGCACCTTCAACAGGAGTCAAGACAGCTGGTCCTTTCAACATAATTCGACACAGCTGGTACCTTCAAGAGTTAAGACAGCCGGTCCCTTCAACAAGAGCTAAGTCAGATGGTTTCTTCAACAAGAATCAAGACAGCTGTTCTTTAACTAGGGTAATTACAGCTGGTACCCAGAACTAGAATCAATTAGCTGGTACCTTCAGAATAGTCAAGACAGCTGGTACCTTTGGAAAGAATTAGTCAGCTCGTAGTCAACAATGCCATGACAGGATTTAGATATGCACAATCATGAATGCAAATTATGTATGATATAGTTAACATTATTATTAGTTTACCTTTATTTTCCAGTCATAAACCAGCAATATTTTATTCCTCAAATATCTCAGATGTATGTATTGAGTACCCTGAAGACACTACAACCGGATACACCCATCTTGCACATCTTCTGTGTGCTATGTCTTCATTGCGGCAACGTCTTCGATTTCGAATTTAATCGCCGGCATACTGCGCGCAGATGTTACTACTTCAAAGTTGGCACATTGCAAAAGTGACTTTAATAAATGTTTGACGTACCTGTTTGGTATCCGAAGACAGGTGAATCCGCCATCCGCCATATGAAGATGCCCAGAAAAAGGTAAATCGTGGGGAAGCCGAACGCTTCCATTTGTAATCAATTTGAATGAATTAGTTTGCCTAATTTAAGGAATATCTTGATGATTTTTTTCATCGAGACTCGTTTTCTAATCTTGAGATTTCTATCGGACACGGCATGATTTTCGAGTACATCTGAAAAAAAACAGCAGGTTTCTGGAAGAAGGAAAGGAAAAAATATATAAACTTATGATCATTTTTCATTTAACAAGATCCAAATTATACTATTTAAAGGTAAACAAACATTACATGAATGCAATGAAATTTTCTATCAGTGTACATATAATAGTTACTGCGCACTATTGTATTAAAATAAGTATTTCATTTATATTTCGAATGTGTTTATTGGAAATTTAGTCACTTGTGTATATTTCCAAAAACTTTTCACAATCATTCAGAACACTAAGCGCAATTCCCATTAAAATCCAACTTGACCAAGCAGAAATAAATATGTTGATGAACAATTTTTATTCAAAAAATCTGTAAAATGCGGACTCACACGTTGTGAATGTTTGACAAATTTCTGTTACTAGTTCAGTGACTCTACGAAGAATTCAACTCGAGTTAACATTAATTACTGCCAGGCAAATGCAGAGTATGCTCTTTGGGGTTTTGCCAACGTGCAGGCACTGTCAGCAGAACAGAGGGAGACTCGATAGATGCAACAAACTACAGCAAACCTTTCTCACAAACAACGTCGATGCACATGTGCAACACAGCGGATATATCATGCTCAAAACATCTCATGATGGCATAACAGCATGAAGTCACAGAACCTAATGATATTGACTGGTTTTGCACAAAGTTGTTTGGAAAGGGAACGATAGCCCATTCCGGAAGGAAATATAATATCGAAAATAATTTCTTATTCGTTTGTCTTTAACCCTCTTGTTGTATTATCTTCATTCCTAATAACGTGACTCAGCAGAAACCGAGAATGTAATATCTATTCTCAAACACGCAATAATAATTCAAAAGCCCGAAGTAACAATCGTTATTGACACATCTCCACCTCCGCCACATCGACCAGAATCTAAACAGGAAACTCGCACCTATTGAGGGTAAATATTTTACTGGGCACAGTAGCGCCCCCTGACAAGTAAGGTTCTCTTTCCCATGTGACAGTCGCATCCTTCATGCAGCCACACGCTGTCACTTTTTGCCGCTGTTGGTGCCCCCTTCCAACACCAATTGGAACCCATCGTGTCCTCCTGAGAGATCGGCATTGGGCCCATAGAAGCAGAGCTAAAATACTGAATTCTAGAAAAATGATTTGTGTGACACATTCAAAACAAGTCTTTCTATTATAATAACCATTGAATTTATGTTCATTGTTTGCTGTTGATTTGCTATAAATATCCCATCAAATAATTTTAACAGTATAATTGGGGCGCAGTTGATTGGATAACCGTAGTTCGACCTAACTTCCTGTAGCCTCGTTACGCTGCCAATCCTTATCAAGAAGATTGACGGGCACACATGGGGACTTGAGATTGTCGTTAACAGTGAGGGTACGGAGGATAGTGGTGATAGTGGAACAGAGGGGATGGTGGTGACAGTGGTGCAGAGGGGATAGTGGTGATAGAGGTGCAGAGGGATGGTGGTGACAGTGGTGCAGAAGGGATGGTGGTGACAGTGGTGCCCCACTATGACCACTATCCGCTCTGCACCACTATCACCACTATCCCTCTGCATTGCTATCACCACTATCCAATCTGCACCACTATCGCCACCATCCAGTATGCACCACTGTCACCACCATACCCTCTGCACCACTGTCACCACCATCAGAAGGTATGGTGGTGACAGTGGTGCAGAATGAATGGTGGCGATAGTTTTGCAGATTGGATAGTGGTGATAGCTATGCAGAGGGATAGTGGTGATAGTGGTGCAGAGCGGATAGTGGTCATAGTGGGGCAGAGGGGATAGTGGTGCAGTTGGAATAGTAGTGATAGTGGTGTAAAGGGGATAGTGGTGATAGTGGCGTAAATGGGATAATAGTGATAGTGGTGTAGAGGAGATATTGGTGATAGTAGCGTCGATGGATAGTGGTATAGAGAGGGTAGTGGTGATAGTGGTGTAGAGAGGATAGTAAAGGGGGGGAAAAAAAGCTGTGAACCAGGTAACACATCTATGTTTAATGGAAAGACTACCTGTTGCTACAGCTTCTGAAATATATAGTTATAATATGTGAGGTAGGGAAAAAATCGTAATCCCTCCTTTACGTGTATGTTTAACATATATTTTACTGTATATCAAATATAAATAACAGCATACTGTACATAATACAGACAATCAACTGCCACAACTGACAAAAGAAATGCTTGAATGAAGTGAATGCGGAATGAGCATTTACTCTGTAGCCCGGAAGAGCGTCGCTCTGAGAAAACCTGACTTCACTACCCCCGGCGTGAGCTGACAGATAAGGATGGCTGCTTATCGAGGGCTGGGACCGTGCTGCAGTGATACATGGGCAAAGATGCGACATATTGACGTGTACTTTATGACCTCTTCACACTGAAATACTCTTAAGAGGTTCTCATCGCTCTTAGTGATCGAGCAACCGTTTAAAGACGATTGTACTTTACACCAGCGAGTCGATTAAAGTATTTGCAGAATTATGAAATTTATTTTTTCGAATTCAATGATACAAGCACGCAAGAAAATTTCCTTCATTTCATAATCTCCAAAATTTAATTTCGTTTAAAAAAAATTAAATTATCAAAGTGGGATATATTATTTTCTGTTATTCTGTTGTTTTTTGATTGCATGATGCATCACAGTTGTGAGGAAATTACACCGGACATAAAGTTAAGTAAAAGATTCCTTAGTGGAGCGTATCTTCAATTACAAATTGAGGATCAAACAGAATCGTTTGGGCACTTTAGAATTAATCATTATTCGCCACGTCAAGCACAGCAGATCACAAAACAATGTCTTACTGTATTATCATAGTAGGAGCAGCAAAGCAGCTGCAGTAAGAGCAATGTCTTACTGTATTATCATAGTAGGAGCAGCAAAGCAGCTGCAGTAAGAACAATGTCTTACTATATTATCATAGTAGGAGCAGCAAATCAGCTGCAGTAAGGGCGGAGACAACTTGCGAAATCTCCAACTTTGGACTTATTTGCACCATTAACATAATCCAAACTTAACAGGAATTCGTTTTCTAAACTCTCGCCAAGATGTCTTCTTTTAATCCCAGTTTTGGATCTTCTATGTCTTAGTGTTACTAGCGAATTATTGACTTATCAATTTATCGAGGATAAATGAATCATAGATAACAGATATTAAATAGAAATCATATTCAAGATAAACTTAAAATGAAAGCCTGCAAGAAGTCATTTCACGCGTGCACTCGAAAATGCATATGTAAGCACTTGTGTGGGGCTGTGTTGTTGTGTATAGGTGTGCGTGGGTGTGTGTGTGTGTGTGTGTGTGGATGGATGGGTGGGTGCGTGTCAAAGTGTAAGTGTGTGTGTGTGTGGTTTCCTTGAGTGCTCCCCATTCGAATCCACTGCACGAAAGAGGTTTGGTCTCTTCCAAGGACAGCTTATTTCGGAGTGTTTGTGCTGGAAGGATCCCAAGGCCTGCCTCATAAATCAGTCCTGCCGTATATCACAGGACTCGGAGGCCTGCTCCTGCAACTCTTATAGGCCTAAGGGGGGAGGGGCAATAATTGGATCGCCTTCCTACATTTTCCCTTAATTTAAAGTTGTGGTTACCGTTAAAGAAATAAAATTAGGGGAAATAACTATTTTTAAATGTTACTTGAAGCAGGTGGTTGAGTCAGACTGAATCAGTGTGAAGCAGATTGAAGCAGATTGAAGCAGATTGGTCTGTTTTTTGTATGATACGTTTCCAAAAAGACTTGAAATGGTCTAACGGGTTGGACGGGCGTGACCACAATTACAAACTAGTACTTAATATAGTATGATTCGGTTTCGAAAAAAATAATCTATTTCAGACGCTGAATCAATAATACACAGAAAAATCAACATTTTAAACTGATCCCCGATGGCATTATAACTTTCATGGTTATATCCTTTTCGAATAGTTTGTTCCTGCATCATGAAATTGTAAAATATAAATCATCACATCGAAAATAATCAACGGTTCTGTGTACCGCTTCCCATTATTTAATAACATCACAGGATTTTATTTCACTGAGAGCACTCTTTTTTTCAACGACGGACCCAATATCATAAAATCTAAGCGAAAAAATTCAATAAGCAACACACTTACAAATACGTGAGTACGTAACTAACGTCGGATACATCGGATGATAAAGCGAGATTCGTCAAAACGATATTGAGTGAATGTTGTTCATCCTTTTGAAGAGCTGTTGAAACCCTACGGACGTCAACATCAGCAAAGTAAATTATAAGCGTCTTTCATTCCTGTTTACGATAAATTCAGCTCGTAGTTCAATTCCTGAAGCACAGCTTCAAACTTTAGTCAAGCATCCGTCTTTTTCATAGCATCAATAGCGATATCAGTTCATTGAACTCTGGGTCATTTGTTGTAGGGTTTGCCATAGCAATGACACGTGCTTCAGGCGCTTCATTCAGATGCTTCATGACACATGCTTCAGGCGCTTCATTCGCTTCGTATTTTGATACATTTGAGTGACTTCCGTTTATCATATCATAAGAAGTCTAGGAGTTGGTTATTCTTAATTCGCATGTACGGCATATTTCTCAACATTAATATTATCTATAATTTCATAAATTCAACCACATATGTAGTTATGTTTACCTTCTCTGCATCACATCAGAAATTATTTTAAAAATTACAAACTACGGTTATTTTTTGCCATTTCAAGCGACCTCGACCCCTGTCACTAAAAAAGCATCAATGGGGTTACCTGCTCTGGCCGTTTAAAAATTTATGTTAGACAAACTTCTCTAGCTATTTTTAACCATAAATAGCTGCTCTAGTTTCACTAACTCTAAGGAATCTGTCGGGGGCACCGGCTTCCCAGTCAA
Organism: Gammarus roeselii; assembly: GCA_016164225.1. NCBI lineage: Eukaryota > Metazoa > Arthropoda > Malacostraca > Amphipoda > Gammaridae > Gammarus > Gammarus roeselii. The sequence goes on along the minus strand of SDVV010003176.1, from coordinate 2,677 downwards.
GGATTAACCAATTAGGAACACGGGGCCGGAAACGGGGTGACAGAGGAGTCCCCGCGACGTGTTTACCCCGCACGGGACGTCATATTCGAGAGTAGGCTGAGTTGAGGGGAGGGTCGGAGGGGAGAGTATCTGAGTGTATAGCTGGGCTGAGGGGAGACAGTTTATGCTGAGGGGAAGTAGAAAGGGGATAGACAACGTGACTAAGGGTAACGAGAATTGGTAGTGATAACGTGAATGTGGGTTGCTGGAATGAGGGTAGATAACGTTGGAAACAGATAACGTGGGCAACGTGAATGATGGTGCCAGAATGAGAGCAGGATGAGCTAGTAATGGTAACAAGAGTTAGAAACAAAACCGAGACTAGGTTCCACGAAAACCAGAACATACTGTGTTACTAAGGATAACTAAGATTGGACCAGAACTAGAACATACTGTGTTAATAGGGATAGCTAAAAATAAACCAGAACTCGACCATACTCTGTTACTAGGGATAACTAAAATGGGACCAGAACTAGAACATACTGTGTTAATAGGGATAGCTAAAAATAAACCAGAACTCGACCATACTCTGTTACTAGGGATAACTAAAATGGGACCAGAACTAGAATGACGGCAGATAACTTGTTGAGAGTAACCAGTGTGACGGAAGGCAGGAGAGCCTTCGAAGCAGTTAGAACATTAAATGAGTGTCACAGCGTGACTGAGGGTAGTTAGAATCAGAGTTGACGACGTAACTCTTCTTAACTTGAATAAACGTTACAATTGAAATGTGAAATAAGAAAACGTGTTAAGCTTTAACAAGGTAAGGTAACGTTGAAGGATAGCTTTTCTGAAGGGACGTTTCAGAGACCCGCTCGTCTGCGCCTGATTATGTTTCATGAGGAATGCTTTTAAACGTTAAATTGATTTTAGCGAAGTCACCTAGATATTTTTATGCGCGCATTTCAATTTACTAGAACTATCCATCAAATTAAATCATTGAAAGATGGCAACTCCACGAGGGAAGCAGCAACTGAATCCCCTCCTTATCATCTCTCCCACACCCTCTACCGCCAAGTGTGCATAATATACATCTTCCCAATACCTTGCCCAATTTCTGCAAGGAAGTTGAGGACAAAATACTTTGATAGTACATCTAGATGTGTGTTGGCCCAATACTGTTCATGCCCAGACCCGGGCTAAGAAAAAGAAGCCTCTGTGCCATCATCGACGCGTAGAGGGAATCCGGTGCCCTAAAAACCTGCTGATCAGACCTCTAATTGGGGGCCAAAAGATACCAGGCTTGTAGGGTGCCGCTGCCTATGATGTACTGGGTGCCGCTTCATATACGGGGTGTGTGTGGTTGGGGTACCGAGTCTTGTAAGGTGCCGCTTTGTATGATGTACGGGGTGTCGGTGCTTTAAAGGAGCACACAGAGACGCACTTAGAGTACGCAGTGGTGTGCACTCGGTCTTTCCAACACCAATCTAACGATGTGTTATGCGTCCATGGCTGCTCTGTTGACTGGTAAACTGATTTTTTATCCCTCTTAGTGTTGATTGGTTGAAGTAATGACACTTTTAACAAAATGTTTACATTTTTGACAAAATGGGTAGCAGTTCCGCCCCGTTCAAACTGGAATGGATGGACCTGAATTAGCCTACAAATGTGAGGGTGAGTTAATGATGTTATTAAATTGGCTTAATGTGAGGGTGAGTTAATGATGTTATTAAATTGGCTTAATGTGTGGGTGAGTTAATGATGTTATTGAATTGGCTTAATGTGAGGGTGAGTTAGTAATGTTATTGAATTGGCTTAATGTGAGGGTGAGTTAATGATGTTATTGAATTGACTTTGAGGGTGAGTTAATGATGTTATTGAATTGGCTTAATGTGAGGGTGAGTTAATGATGTTATTGAATTGGCTTAATGTGAAGGTGAGGTAATGATGTTATTGAATTGGCTTAATGTGAGGGTGAGTTAATGATGTTATTGAATTGGCTTAATGTGAGGGTGAGTTAATGATGTTATTGAATTGGTTTAATGTAAGGGTGAGTTAATGATGTTATTGAATTGGCTTAATGTGAGGGTGAGTTAATGATGTTATTGAATTGGCTTAAGGTGAGGGTGAGTTAATGATGTTATTGAATTGGCTTAATGTGAGGGTGAGATAGCGATTTTATTGAATTGGCTCAATGTGAGGGTGAGTTAATGATGATATTGAATTGGCTTTGAGGGTGAGTAATGATGTTATTGAATTGGCTTAGTGTGAGGGTGAGTTAATGATGTTATTGAATTGGTTTAATGTGAGGGTGAGTTGATGATGTTATTGAATTGGCTTAATGTGAGGGTGAGTTAATGATGTTATTAAATTGGCTTAATGTGAGGGTGAGTTAATGATGTTATTGAATTGATTTAATGTGAGGGTGAGTTAATGATGTTATTGAATTGGCTTAATGTGAGGGTGAGTTAATGATGTTATTGAATTGGCTTAATGTGAGGGTGAGTTAATGATATTATTGAATTGGCTTAATGTGAGTGTGAGTTATTGATGTTATTGAATTGGCTTAATGTGAGGGTGAGTTACTGATGTTATTGAAATGGCTTAATGTGAGGGTGAGTTAATGATGTTATTGAATTGGCTTAATGTGAGGGTGAGTTAATGATATTATTGAATTGGCTTAATGTGAGTGTGAGTT
>SDVV010003175.1:0-21739 GCA_016164225.1 Gammarus roeselii | reverse complement strand
GTTCCCCTGTCGACGAGCGAGGAGTTCCCCAGTCGACGAGCGAGGAGTTCCCCTATCGACGAGCGAGGAGTTCCCCTATCGACGAGCAAGGAGTTCCCCTGTCGACGAGTGAGGAGTTCCCTCGTCGACAAGCGAGGAGTTCCCCTGTCGACGAGCGAGGAGTTCCCCTGTCGACGAGCGAGGAGTTCCTCAGTCAACGAGCGAGGAGTTCCTCTGTCGACGAGCGAGGAGTTCCCCTGTCGACGAGCGAGGAGCTCCCCAGTCGACAAGCGAGGAGTTCCCCAGCCGACCTGCGAGGAGTTCCCCTGTCGACGAGCGAGGAGTTCCCCAGTCGACGAGCGAGGAGTTCTCCAGTCAACGAGCGAGGAGCTCCCCTGTCGACGAGCGAGGAGTTCCCCTGTCGACGAGCATGGAGTTCCCAGTCGACCAGCGAGGAGTTCCCCTGTCGACGAGCGAGGAGTTCCCCAGTCGACGAGCGAGGAGCTCCCCAGTCGTTCTGTGGTGTCCCATTACTCGCTTTACAGAAATACGGGATTAATATAAATGAATTTCATCACTTATTTTTTTACCGAGGCCAAGGCAAATGTGAAAAAAATGTTGGTCTCAGTGGAAATGGTTCATTAGTGTTTCGCTAACCATTGTTCGTCTTTCCTTGCAAACATAGATGATTTCTTTTCAGGGCCAAAACAATTAAAAGTCAAAGGGTAAGAAAAAGCTGTGGTGAGAATACAGCCACTGTACAAACGTGTTTCAATGAACAGTGTTGCTATTTGTTCGTAGACAGAGACAGAGAGAAGTCAAGGGAGCATAAGTATATGGGATTCTGTTAGTGATCTGTTGACAGAATGATAGCGATAACGCTTAGCGCAAGCCCCAGAAATATAGTTTACGATATCTGTTCCTGGGTAGTCGTCATCCATTGTTTTCACTCGGTAGCAGTGGCCCTCATCACCGCCGCATCACCAGTCTTGTCATAAACACTTAACAGTAGCAGTTCTCCTCACTACGGCCATTCCGGCTCTCTCACAAACACTCAGGTATAGTGACCCTCCTCATCACTACCTCACTGGTCTTGTAACAAACCGTCAGCAGCAGTGACCATCTTAACCACAGCAAAACAGGCTCCTTTGCAAAGAACCTGCTGTAGTGGACATCCTCGCCTCAGCCTCACTAGTTCTCTAACAGAAAACCTAGCTGCTGTTGCGATCCACACCACGGTCAAACCGGCTCTGTAACAAGCGCCCAGATGTAGTTTTTGTTCAACGGACCTGTAACAAACACACAGCTCAAGTGGCTTCATCACCTTGACCAGACCGGTCTTATAACAAACACTTATTGGTAGTGCACTTTCTCATCACAGCCAAATCGGCTCTGTAACAACCAGTCAGCTGTAGTGGCCCACCTTACCACAGCTACACCGGCCCTGTAACAAAAACTGAGCAGCAGTAGCTTCCTCATTACGGCCACACCGGCTTTGCATCAAACACTAGGATGCAGCGGCCATTCTATCACATCAATTACTGTCTTTCAATAAGGGGAAAATGCACCAAAACTCAAAGAGAGAAAGTGCAAAGTTGTATAAGCGCTGCGCCATGAATAACATGCGAAGGTAACCACAGAAAACGAGACCACGTAAGTCTTCTCCTCGAAAAATTGCAGTGGTTCAATATATACAACAAACTGGTACTCCATGAGTCGATCAGAATTTATAAAGATCTTGTAGAAAAACATTCACTCGATAGCTAGAAGTACATATATTCTTGAGGTGAAAAGAACAATCGATTCACAAGAAATAATGATACTTAGCACGTTGAACACAGGAAAAAAGAAACTGCCTGTAGAGCTTTTCGATCACTGGACAAAAAACCTGATGCAACTTCCCATAAGCCTCAAAAATCTTGAATCGGACACGTCCCTGAAGAATAGGCTTAATGAGTATCTATTGTCCGATCAATTTAAAACCATAAATTTGCCTACATATATAAGATAAATACATAATACCAATAACTAGAAAATGCATTATGTTCTTGAACATGTTTGCAAATACCACCACCACAACATTTAATAATGAGCCACCATCTGATTGTCAATCATCAAAATAAATTTCTTGAATTTAGCTTTGAAAGCACAGTTAGAACATGGATCTAATAGAAAATCAGGAGCGGAATTCAGTATTGAAATACATTGAAAAGCGGTGATATTTCTCTCAACATTAATTCTCACTTAGCGTACATTCATTCTGGAATTGCTCGTACTAAATATTTGCATAGGAGGAGCGTTTGCTCGTCCCATGCAAATATATTCAGTTCAATCTGTTGTTGACGCCTTCTAAGCAGCTATTGATAACCGGGGCATTTGTTGTCATATTTTCCTTGCTCCATAAGCTTTCTACAACGTTTAGTAAACCCAAAAGTGGTAATAAAGTTTTGCCCCCCTGAGTTAAGTGACATGTGATAACAGCACCATTTTTGGTGAATTTGGAACTCATTTTAATGGGGTGCTTTATAACTCTTGTAGTAGATGACATTGAGCCGAACGCTGTTCCGACAGGCCCTAACATCTGTTCTAAACATATCAATAATCATTAATTCCTTGTTTAAATCCTCTGCTACGTATTCCAATCCTAAAAAGTTATTATTTGTGTCTACATTAACATGTGAATGGAGGTGAATGCAAGTATGTTTGTTAATGTCAGCGCTCTAAAGTCAGACATCAGCAGTATAATAAATCGTGGAATTGGAAACGAAAATGATGAATATTCTGTTAGAAATGAACAAATAAACGGTTGAATCAAGGGTGGTAGCTAATGAAAGAACGTCCAGGATTGAACTAGACTAAAAGGGTTGTCTGTTACATTATTGACTGGACACTCAGCATAACAATTGATGACAATCTTCTCAGATTTCTGTTTGGCGCACTGTGCTTGAAAAAACTTTCTGCATGTCCAGAACTGCAGCTCTGCTCTGTAACCGGGTAGAACCAGCAACTCTGCTCTGTCTGCGTGTCCTACGCATGCATGTTGGCACTTACTGCAGGTATCCATTGTTCCAGAAGAACAGCAGCTCTGCTCTGTCTTCGTGTCCTACGCATAAATGTTGGCACTTACTGCAGGTATCCATTGTTCCAGAAGAACAGCAGCTCTGCTCTGTCTTCGTGTCCTACGCATAAATGTTGGCACTTACTGCAGGTATCCATTGTTCCAGAAGAACAGCAGCTCTGCTCTGTCTTCGTGTCCTACGCATAAATGTTGGCACTTACTGCAGGTATCCATTGTTCCAGAAGAACAGCAGCTCTGCTCTGTCTTCGTGTCCTACGCATAAATGTTGGCACTTACTGCAGGTATCCATTGTTCCAGAAGAACAGCAGCTCTGCTCTGTCTTCGTGTCCTACGCATAAATGTTGGCACTTACTGCAGGTATCCATTGCTCCAGAAGAACAGCAGCTCTGCTCTGTCTTCGTGTCCTACGCATAAATGTTGGCACTTACTGCAGGTATCCATTGCTCCAGAAGAACAGCAGCTCTGCTCTGTCTTCGTGTCCTACGCATAAATGTTGGCACTTACTGCAGATCTTCATTGTTCCAGAAGAACAGCAGCTCGGTTCGGTCATCTGGTGTTTCTTCCAAAGCGAATGAGAGCTCCAAATCCAAAGTAGGTTCATCATAATGCAGCGCAAGGTAGTCGCTCCCTCGGAAGGTGAAAGACACTTCTGAAAGAGAGAGATCATTCACAATTAGACAGTTATCTGTATCAGGGCTGGATGTCTTTGTATTGTTATCATGGTCTTTGTGTATAGGTTTTCATTTCCTTAACACCGTTCTAGAGCTCTTCATTGCTGTATAGGCGCTCTGGATATCAGATATCCAAATACGTAGTCAGTCCAGTGGAGAGAGTGATGATACTTCAATAGTAGTCAGTCCAGTGGAGAGAGTGATGATACTTCAATAGTAGTCAGTCCAGTGGAGAGAGTGATGATACTTCAATAGTAGTCAGTCCAGTGGAGAGAGTGATGATACTTCAGTAGTAGTCAGTCCAGTGGAGAGAGTGATGATACTTCAATAGTAGTCAGTCCAGTGGAGAGAGTGATGATACTTCAATAGTAGTCAGTCCAGTGGAGAGAGTGATGATACTTCAATAGTAGTCAGTCCAGTGGAGAGAGTGATGATACTTCAATAGTAGTCAGTCCAGGGGAGAGAGTGATGATACTTCAATAGTAGTCAGTCCAGGGGAGAGAGTGATGATACTTCAATAGTAGTCAGTCCAGTGGAGAGAGTGATGATCCTTCAATATTATCTCGTCAAACTGCCCTATATTTTGTCCCTGCATTGAACAGTGATAACTGTTCGCAATGCATTGAGACATTTTTTGGGAGCCTATAAGATACTAATGAGTGCTAAGACTCACATTATACGCATGCTCAACTCTACTGGACAAATTTTTCATCCATGCTCTCACAATAAGTTTAAGAGGACCGCCTTCGTAGCAAACCTTTCAAGTGCCCGAAGCACAATACTCCCTTATTATGTTATCAGTTCTTCAGCGCATGTAACCCCCAAGCTCCAGACATCTGGGTACCGTCGTTTGTATGAAGCATGCAGAGGCTTGTTTCGGGGTACAGCAAACGCGGAATGGCAAAGGGTTGCGGGAGTAGGGTTGTTTATTTTATTGTTTATCGACGTTGAACTGGTCGACGTCGATATTTGAGGCACAATGATACCCGTTCATCATTAAATGGGATACCATCTGTCTTTAAAACTAATGATAGGCTGGTTATCTAAACCGAGAATATGGGCCAAGCGGCGTTTTGTCTTTCATGAACTGTTTCATAATCACAGCCTATTTCCGGTAACATTTAATTCATCGATTGTACATTTTCCGAATTGTTTATGAAGTATGTGGGGAAAAAGCATGAATAATTAGAAGGAAAACACAATTTTTTTTAACAATAAAAGATCAATAATTATAGAAAAAAAGTTCTACAACACAACCTCATTGAACGGTCACCAATGATATATCAACAGTTTCTGTATCACCTGTATTGAAAAACTAGATTGCATTCCTGTTTACCATTTTTCCGTTCCAATTTAATTAAGACAAATTATGATGAACACAAATTATTTCAATTCGTAGATTTACTATACCATATAACAGCTCAAGAAAGCTATGTATCATATTATAATTATTTAATTAACTCCAAGATGATCCTAAATATAGAATATGTATGTTTAAGAGCAATTTATCCCGAATGTAATAAATCAGAGGTAAAATTTATAATATTAATATTGTAATATACATATTTACAGATACAGACACAGACATGAGGCCCAATCTCCAAGAAAGGTGGGTGGCTGACGGCAAGGCGCACCCCAGAGTCCTCTCATACACACTCACAAAAGCCAACTAAACCATTTGGCGCTAGAGGGTCCGGCCGGAGACCCCGCAGCACACTATGGGTCAGGACGCGGTCCAAAGTCAGTGTCAGAAACTGGGCCCGACAGTGAAACTGGTTTACCACAGCCACGTCATAGTGACCGGGCCAACCCCACCCACGACTATCCCGTTTCTCACCGCGACGCCAAGGGCAGGCAAGAGCATCAGAGCAGCGTCAAAACTCATCCATTCACAACCATTCTTCACTCGCGCCTGTTAATTGCACGCTCTCTCACTACCTCCACACTTTTGTCTCTCCTTCCTGACGCCTGCTTCACGTCATCATCCCACCCGAACTTCGGACTACCTCTAGGCCTACGTCCACTCACCTCCATTTCATCAACCTTTTCAACAATCTCCATTCATCGACCCTCACCATGTGCAAAGATCTCAGAACACATGAATTTACTCAGTCCTCTAACTTTTTCATCATCCCAGTTCTAATTCGAACACCATCGTTATTGATCCTGTCTCCCAGCGTCACTCAAGCAATACTCCTCAAACATTTCATCTCGAAAACATTCAACCTTCTTCTCTCTTCTGCTCTCACCCCCGAGTCTCAGCTTCATAAAGCACAGTTGGGACAACTACACCCTCATACAACCCACCATTTGCTTCCATTCCCAACGTCCTGCAGAGTACAACTCATTTCACTCATCAGTGCACCCAACACTTCACTCCCTTCCTTCACTCGCGACCTAACCTCAGTTCCACTAGTTCAGTCTTCACCACATGGGAGCCCAGGTACTTGAAACACAACTTCATTCAAAAACTCTCCATTTAGGAAGGCACTTATTCTGCCCGCATCGACATTTCTCAAGCATCTTATTACTTTGCTTCTACATACGTTACCTCGCACAACTTCTCCTCTGATACCACCACCGATGCCGTATTATCCGCGAACAGCAAATGACTCAACTGCCAACTCCACCCATTCATTCACTTCCAACAGCTCTAAGTCACGACCACTCCATCCGTATAGAGACTGAACAGTGAGAAGACATGACACGGCCTTGTCTCAGTCCCACTTTCATTGTGAACCAAGCACTCACCTCGCTCCCCACTCTTACACATGCTCTGCTGCCAACATAGAAACTCTGAACCGCTTTCAACAGATTTCCGCTTACTCCATATAGACGCAACATACTCTGTAGCCCTTCCCTGTAGTAGGCTTTTTCCAGATCCATGGAGGCTCCGAAGAAATCCTATAACTTTGCTAGATACTTGTCGCAGACTTTTCTCACTTCAAAAATCTAATCGGTATACCCTCTACCAATCCTGAAACAACACTGTTTCTCGCCAATTACACCATCCGTAGTGTCACCAATCCTCTTGATTAGCCCACTCTCGTGCAACTTATCGACAACTCATTACAAACTGATACCTCTCGACTTGCATAATCCCTTTTTATCTCCTTTGCCATCATACAGCAGAACAATGCAGGCACTGCTCCACTCAATCGTCACAACGCCCGACACAGAACACAGGTTCAGTAGCCTCACCAGCCATTCGACTATCGTTACTCGACCTCTCTTCAGGCATTCAGTCGCAACGCCTCCAAACAAGGTGCTCTTCCAGCAGTTTTTCCTCTCGACCACCTCCTGCACCTCTCTTCCCAGTAATGTCTGTAATATGTTTCTCTCCAAGCACGGCTTCTGTGCACCACCACGCACAGTAACAATGTCAGCCTCTCTGACATCTCACCAGTCAGCAACTCATCGAAATACTCGGCTCACCTCTTCTGTACATCACCACTTTCCAACAACAACCGGTCATTTTTATCGTTCACCACCTCCACTTTTCCGGTCTCCCCCTTTCGCAACCTCTGCACCACTTTCCAGAACATCTTTTTGTTCTTCTTAAAATTTTGGCTCAAGTGTCTGCCCCACCTGGCATCAGCGTTCTTCTTGGCTCTCCTGACTACTGGATTCACTTCTTTCCTCTTATTCCTATAGTTGCCATAAGCCCCACCGGCCTCACTTGCAACCAATCCATAAAAGGTCTTCTCTTCTGTCACACCATCAGATTGACACATTCATCGCACATCTCAACAGCACATTTCTGAGCGTCTCCCATTCTTCATAAACATTTCTCCGGTCCTGCTCTCTCACGCTGTCAAATTTTTCCCTCAACGCCTGCTGGAACTTCTCAGCTCTGTTTTCCACATTTTTTCACTCACTTTCACTACCTCTGTTCTTGTGCCCACTCTTTTGTTCCCCTTCCAGATCTGCTCCACTCTTAATCTACAGATTCCAGCCGCAGATGGTCAGACAGTCCCGTACCCTCCCCTCACAACACCCGCACACGCACAGCCAACAGCCGACCCACCACTCTCCTCGAAATCGCACAAAATTTATCAACACTCACTCCTCAACTACAACATATGCCATCCTTGCCCATGTGTAATTGTGGATATCTCGCTTCATGAACACGCTGTTTCCATGAACCAGTCCCTGCTCCTTGCACAAACAAATCAGGTTCTCTCTATCCCCTGTCATTTCTACCGGGAAGGCCATACCACGTTCGCTATACTGATCAGTTATGTGTCTGGCGTGGTGCCGAGTTATATGTGACGCTCTTGCCGAACGGCTCACTCAGGGCCTACACCAGACTTCACACCGGACTCCGGTGTATTCGGCCTACACCAGACTCCACACCCGACTCCGGTGTATTCGGCCTACACCAGACTCCACACCCGACTCCGGTGTATTCAGCTCTAGCACATCGAACTCCTTTCACAGTGACATCTTACCAATCTCTCTTCATCAACTTCATTCATACTGCAAACTCATATTCTCATGACATGACACTATAAATCTGCCATCCATAGGAAGACACCAACTGTACGACTACGTCTTTTGGCGCGTCGCTTGATGTTATTAGAAGAACAAAGGAATTAAAATTTAATACATTATCAAAATAGGCTCAAACATTTATCCTATATATTTTAAACAAAACCCTAATTTTAAAGTTCAATAAAACGTTTCAAATATATTGCGTACAAATTTCATTGACACTAATTGAAAATAAAATAAAAACGAGTTTGCCATGAACTAACTGTGAGAGATGACATCTTTTAATATTGCCCCACAACACCAATACACGAGCGAGATCTTGCAAGAGCATTTTCTAGCACGAATCCCTCTTTTTATGTTCTTCTACAAGTCTTACAAAGTTTTGGTTTATTGATGTAGACTCTTTCCTTTAGATATCTTCAGAGAAATTAGTCTGTTAGGTCCGGTGATCTTAGTGGCCAGCGAGTGCAGGTCGACGACAAATGTTATTGCCAAACATTGCCTGCAGCGCCCCCGTGATTTCACTGGCTGTGTGGCAAATTGCTCCATCCTGTTGAATCTACAGTTCGTGACGATTGCGTAGATGACTTAACAGCAGGTCTTAAGAATGTTACAAGGAAGAATGCTGCATCAAAAAAGTAATGGTATAACTGCTACTGGTTGCGAAGGTCGTGTGGTTGAGCGATCCCGGGTGCACCCACGCACAATATGAGACATGTACATGCCCCGTAGCGGGGGTATTAGAATACTGCTACCATAACCCTTGCGTGTCGTAGGAGGCGACTAAACGGGGAGCCCTGAAGCCCGAGCTTAGAATAGTGCTAACGCAACCCCTGAGTGTCGTAAGAGGTGACTAATAATGGGCGGGGCGAGGCAATTAGGAATACCCTCCTCTATAAAACTCTTCATAAAAGACAGCAAGACGAGCGGGGTCAGGAGAGGCTCACACCTCTCCGAACCCTATTGTTAGAGTTGCTGAATGTGCGTGGTTGTAGTACGAATGGAGCAAAGAGGCAAGAGAAAGGTGAGATGTTTGTGAGAAGGAAGTTAGATGTGTTGACGCTGAGTGAGACTAAGTTGAAGGGTAAGGGCGAGTGTGAATTTAGAGTGGTAAGTGGAAGAAAGTCAGGTGTGGATGAAGGTTGGGCACGAGACGGTGTGGTGTTGTTATTGAGTGATCGACTGGCTGGTAGCGTTACTGAGTGGAACAGAGTCCTCAATATTGATGTGGGTGATAGTAAAGTTAGTCGTAGAAAAATGGACATTTCAGTTTTGAAGAGTTTTGGAAGTAAATTCAATGTTGTTGTACTGGGTGACCTTAATGCGAGAGTTGGAGATGCAGTAGTGGATAATGTGATAGGGAGGTACGACGTTCCTGGTAGGAATGCCAGGAGAGAAAACCTTATAGGCTTGTGCATGGAGCAGAAGCTGGCAGTTGGAAACAGCCTGTTCAAGAAGCGAGACATCCACAAGTACACATGGGTGAGGATGGCCCATGGTGCAGTGGTGGAGAGAGCGCTGATGGATTTGGTGCTGATTTCGAGGAAAATGGTGAGGAGGCTGTTGGATGTGCGGGTGTTGAGAGGGGAGGGTGGAGGAATGTCTGACCATCTGCTGGTGGACGGAAGATTAAGATTGGAGCATAGGTGGGAGGGAAACCAAAGAGTGGGAGGAGGAAGAGAGGTAGTGAAAGTGAGTGAGCTTAATGTGAAAAGCAGAGCCGAGGAGTTCCAGCGGGCGTTTAGGGAGGAATATGACAACGTGAGAGGACAGGACCTGCAAGACGTGGAGGTGCTCGAGAAATTTTGAGGTGTTTGAGAAATGTGTGTGGTGTGTGCCGTGTGTGGGTGCAGACGGAAGGGCTGCGAGTGGTGGAAAGAGGAGGTCAAACTGACCGTGGCGCAGAAAAGAACAGCGTTTGAGGAGTGGTTGCAAGCGAAAGAGGTTTATAGGGTGAGAAAGAGAGAGACCGGAAAGGAGGAGGCAGTGAAAGATGATAACGGCCAGTTGTTGATGGAAAGTGGCGGTGTACGGAAAAGGTAGGCTGAGTATTTTGATGAATTGTTGAATGTCGAGGATAACAGAGAGGCTGACATTGTTGCTGTGGGTGGTGGTGTGCAAATGCCGGTTTTTGGAGAGAGACTTGTTGCAGACATTACTAGCGAAGAGGTGCAGAAGGCGGTGGAGGTGATGAAAGCAGGAAAAGCCCCTGGTCTGGATGGCATTGCGACCGAGTGCCTAAAAAAGGGTGGATTAACGATTGTCGAATGGTTGGTGAGTCTACTGAACATGTGTTTTGTGGCGAGCGTGGTACCGATTGAATGGCGCAGTGCCTGCATTGTCCGCTGTACAAGGGCTGAGGAGATAGAAAATGCTGCAACTCAAGACGTATCAGTTTGATATGTGTGCTCGGTAAGTTGTTAGGGAAATACTGATCAAAAGGATTTCAGACTCTTCGGATGGCGCAATTAGAGAGGAACAGCGTGACTTTAGAAGCGGTAGAGGGTGTGCCGATCAGATCTTTGCAGTGACACATGTCTGTGAAAAGTACCTTGCAAAGGGAAAGGATATGTTCTGGGCCTACATTGATTTGGAAAAGGCATACGACAGGATTGACAGGAAAGCGCTGTGGAGGGTGTTGCGTTTGCATGGAATGGACGGAATACTGTCGAAAGCGGTGCAGAGTTTCTATGTTGGCAGCCGAGCATGTGTCAGAGTGGGAAGCGAGGTGAGTGATTGGTTCACAGTGAAAGTGGTTGTGAGACAAGGCTGCATAATGTCTCCCTGGCTGTTCAATCTCTACTTGGATGGAGTGGTCAGGGAGGTGAACGCGAGTGTGCTGGGTCGTGGCTTGGAGCTGTTGGAAGCGAGTAAACGGAGTTGGCAGTTGGGCCATTTGCTGTTTGCGGATGATACGGCGCTGGTGGTGGATTCAAAGAAGCTATGTAAGCTGGTATCCGAGCTTGGTAGAGTGTGTGAGTGGAGGAAGCTTCGAGTGAATGTGGGTAAAAGTAAAGTAATGAGATGCTCGAGGAACGTTGATGCGAGCAGAGTTAGTGTCCCCATAAATGGAGAGTTTTTGGAAGAAGTTCAGTGTTTTAAGTATCTGGGCTCACATGTGAAGAAGACTGAACTAGTGGAAACTGAGGTGAAGTCGCGAGTGAAGGAGGGGTGTGAAGTGCTGGGTGCACTGAAGAGTGTAATGAGCTGCAGGACGTTGGGGATGGAAGCAAAGAGAGGGATGTACGAGGGTGTCGTTGTCCCAACTGTGCTATACGGAGCTGAAACTTTGGAGCTGAGAGCAGAGGAGAGAAGAAGGTTCAATGTTTTCGAGATTAAATGTTTGAGGAGCACGGCTGGAGTAACGCTGACGTGGTTCGAATCAGAACGGGGATGGTGTAAAAGTTGAGGACCGAGTGGATTCGAGTGTTCTGAGATGGTTCGGGCACATGGGGAGGATGGATGAAGGGAGATTGGTGAAGAAGGTGATGAAGGCGGAGGCGAGTGGTCGCAGGCCTAGAGGTAGACCGAAGTTTGGGTGGATGGATGGTGTGAAGCAGGCGTTTAGGAATGAGAGACTTGAATGTGGAAGTAGCGAGAGAGCGTGCAATGAACAGGCGTGAGTGGAGAATGGTTGTGAATGGTTGATCTTTAACGCTGCTCTCATGTGCTTTCCCGCTCTTGGCATCACGTTGTCTGGATAGTCGTGGTTGGGGGAGAGAAGGGGCCCGGTCATCATGATGTGGCGGGGGCAAAGCAGTGAAAACTGTCGGGCCCTGCTGCTGACATCGGATCCTCGGACCGCACTCGTGACCCAGAGTGTTTGTTGTGGTGGTACCGGCAGTACACTCTAGCGCAAAAAAATAGAGTGTGAGCGTATGAGGTGCGCCTTGCCGTCGGGCTTACCGCCAGACTACGCCATGAGTATTTGTAATGACGCCAAAAAGTTATTATTGTCTGGTCTACATGAATTTGCTCTTACAATTTCACGAACGGTCGGGTCCTTATCTTATTTTGAGTCAGATAACAGGGGGGCGACGCGAAGAGGTGGAAGGGGGGTGGAGGGGCGGGGGTCTTTCGTCCCTTGCTTTCGAATATATATTGGGAAGGTTTAATGTTCTGAAAATTTTAATTTACATGAATTATTTATGGTTATTATATTTATATATTTTTTTCTTCCATAGATGGCTGTACTGGGGTATACGTAGTCACTAACTGTTGCTCCTTATATATATTTATTCGCTGCTGGTAGAAATATTGTTTCAACACATTTCTGGAGGGGTCATGTTGAGATAGGGGACTCCCTGAGCAAAAAGTTGGATGCGCTTTGGAAAATTAGGTGACATTGCTTATATCTGTTATTTGAATAGTTTACATCATTTCCGAGGCATAATTTCTACGTGTGAGTGTTTATATTATTATATATTTATGTCTGGTTTAATGATTCCATAACTTTTCTTCTGTACATATACGTTTGTATTTTTATCTAATTGGGGTATAATTGACTCATTCGGTGGTTGGTTGGGGGGTTCTTAGCGCTTGAATGCTTTCTTAAGGCCTATTGGTTGGTTTTGTGCCAACGTTTTGTGTTTTCCATCTATTTTTCTCATATATATATAATATTTATAGGAATAGTAGGGTACAATAGTTTGGTAGTTGACGGGTTGATATATACATTTCTTAGGATGCAGCAGCTTTGTTACGAGAATTTATCTACCCCACAACGCATTATTCAGTTTTGAACCAGATATATCGGTGTTACCATGTATCCGCATGCTACAAATTGACCGTTATCAAGCGTATGTAGACTGTTCGGGTAGCCTTATCTCAATTTTTTTGTATAGTGAGCCTTATCTCAATTTTTTTGTATAGTGAGTATCGGTTGGATGCCCTATAGCGAGAGCAGCTGAACGATATGGATTTATTGTAAGTTATTATATTGTGTTGTGTATACTCAGTAATGATCAGGTGATATATGTTGAATTTGTATTGTTTTGGAATTTCGAATAGTTATCTCATACAGTTATAGGAATTGTTAGGATATTTTAGGTTTGCATCTTCCACGTAGCAGAACATTTCAAGCATAATTGGTCGGTTATTGCATCATTTTGGTATTTATTTGTATTAATATGGCATTCTCTTACGATTAGGCCGTGGTTCCTTGGGTTGAAGAAGATTTAATAAAACCATGTTTTGGACTCAGGTGAAGAATAATTTCGTCAGATTTATACTATAGCATGTTCGTGTAGTAGTACTCCACATCATTTACTATACGTTTCAGTTATGTAAACCGGTCACATGTCTTGACAACTTATTCACGTTAGTTGTTTGGTTGGTCACATGCTAGTTTTTTTCTCGTATATCATTGTTTTTAATGTATGTTTTGGGTATTGTAGAGAAATTATTTTCTTGTTTTATTATAACTCGAGCGTTTTATTATATTTTATTCAGTTTTGTATCTTCTCTGTGTAGTTTCTATCTTCGATGCAAGGCATGGGGTATTGTATACAATTATAGGAATATTAAGATATATTACGTTTGTATCTGCAATGTAGAACATTATTTCAGGTTTAATTTAGTTACATGTTGTATATTTTTAGTATTTTATATATCTTTTTACATCCTGGTACAATTTTTGACGTGGATATTATAGATATAGAAGATTCGATTTGTTACAAACTTGGTCTTGTTGTTACTTTATTTTATATTTAGTATAAAAACATACTTCAATGTTTAGGAGGAGTTAGAGAGTGCCCTAGGCAAAAGCTCGTTGCATTTACATTTATTTGTATAAGTAGAACAATTTCCTATGATGAATACCCTAGTGTATTACAATTATAAATGTTAATTAGAGCAGAGTAGAGATTTACGTAGTTATTTTATTAATGTTGTATGATTTTTTCCATGAACATCATAGGAATGCATGTTTGATAGTTGTAAATCAGTAATGCATTTATGTGCAATTTCGTCATTGAACCCTAGCACGTGTGTAGTTTAACGTTTTAAAAGACGATTTACTGAATGGATTGGTCCTGGTGTAGAGGCTGTTCACGCTCTTTGGCAGTAATTTTGAGTTTATCCGTGTTCAACGTGATTTTGTAAGTTCTTGTTGATGTCGGTCTTAAGTTCCATAGGTTTGTTAGAGCGGTTATGCGACAAGATGCTGATCGTTGTAGTGATTTACTTAGGTCGTCAGTGAACAGATGACCAGATTTTTATGTCACACTCTTTGAGACTCATGTCAGGCTCATTCATGACAACTGTACCTGTGTATAGATTGTTGGTTATGTCCAGGATGTGACTTTGCTCGACGTTGTTCAGAGATGATGGACTAAGCAGATGCATGGTATGTCTGAGGTATTGTACCATGACTAGGGTGTTACCTCTAAATTTGCTATTTATCAGTGGTAGATATTATTTTAGAAAAGTTGTTGTTGATTTATAGAAGGTTCACTACCAGACTTATCCCTTCGCTGTGCAATAAATCGTACGAAGACAGACTATGTAAACTAAACCTTTATTCTCTAGAGAAACGTCGAGTCAGAGGTGACATGATCGAGGTGTGGAAGATAGTAAAGGGTAAGGAAAACTCTTGAAAACTCTTGATCACTCTTGATGCGAGCGGAGTGATCAGGAATAATGGATACAAAATCGTTGGGAAGCATTTCTCACTCGACATCACGCGAAATTTCTCCACATGAAGAGTTGTCGAAGAATGGATCAAACTTCCAGCGGTAGTTACAAACAGCAATACAATCGAAACGTTCAAGTCACGATTTAACCCATTCTACATGAATCGCCGTTAAATTGCTAACCTTTCCTTTTTTTGATCTTTTAAAAACAGAAATCACACTAACACATGAAGCGCCATTAGACATGCTACTGGAGAACTAATCTTCTTAGTATCAGAAGGCAACCTAGTTTGGGCCAAAAATCCTATTATTGTCTTCTTACACTTGTGAACACACTTGTAAACACGTTTACTCAGACATTCCCGCCAGTACTCTGAGACATGAACGCTAGTACCCTCAGACATGTCCGTCATAACCCTCAGACTAACATGTCAGTACATTCGCTAGTACCATCAGACATGTCCGCATAACCCTCAGACTAACATGTAAGTACATTCGCTAGTACCCTCAGACATGTGCGTCATAGCCCTCAGACTAGTATGTCAGTACATTCGCTAGTACCATCAGACATGTCCGTCATAACCCTCATATTAACATGTCAGTACATTCGCTAGTACCCTCAGACGTGTCCGTCATAACCCTCAGACTAGCATGTCAGTACATTCAGTCTTGCGTGCCATGCACTACATTCAGACATGAATTAATGCTGACTCACAATATCGTCTTAGTAGTTTCGAGAGTACTTATTTCCGCGTTCGGCTGATGGAAGCGCGCGCGCGAGTAACCTGGCAGAGAGACCCTGTTAAACCACCAAAGAACTTATTTTCCGCGTTCAATCGGTAGAAGTGTTTGTTAGTATGACTTATGCACGAGGACGAGCGAACCCTGTGGGTAATTTCCCACGTCTCTGCGTCAGGTTGCACCCATCAAAAGTCATTTTTCCCTGAGCGCAGGTACTATCGGTTACAAAGATAGAGACCATATTTTAAATTTCGCGTTTTGTTTACGACATCCTTGCACCGAGTTTGTATGTTTCATAGTATGGATTTACACATTTGCATTCCCTCCAGACGTTTGGCTGTAAACCTACAACCATAAAAATTTACCTAACTACATACAGTTTGATTTAAATGAAGTTCAAATAAAACATGAAATTAAAAAGGTCTATCTTTGTAGCCTATAGTACATATAAGCACAAGTGGAACAATTTAATATTTTCGTCAAATATGGTACCATTCATTACCATGAATAAAATATTGTCGAAATACCCTCAACAAAACTTGAACCAATTCGATACTGAAGTCGTCAACAAGTTTATGATTTCGACAGTAGAAAGCACCTTTAAAAATGTGCTCTCGATGGTGAGCATTGAATAAATCAATTGGGAAGTTTATCATGGTGCATTAACGGCAGGGCTTGATGGTTAAAACAATGAAAATTAGAATGTAAACTTGTCTGTGAGCTCAGTCCTCTGATGGATACGTTTGGAATAGTTACTTTTTCTATACAGTAACACAACTAACGAAATTCATAATTTTTCGCTCACCAATGAAGCGCGCAGAATTCCGTTCAGATATCATCGCTCTCGCGGGCTAATATAACCACATCAGTTTTGTTGTACCCTCATCCTCAAGAGACAACCGAGAAGCCCTCATATCCGCACTCTATTCAAGGAGTCTCAAGCCCACACCAGAGCATCCTTAAGACCACAACAGAAGTTTGAAACCCTTACCTTTGAGACATTCGTCGTCGTCGTAGCCGGTGTTGGTGCAATCACATCGATAGTGACTGTGATCGGCCCGGAATCGATCGAGACAAACCCCGCCATGAGAGCAGGCCGCCTCAGTGGCACACGATGATGGACACCCTCGCAACACCTCACCCTCTGGTGGCGGGAGAGGAAAACATGTACTGTACCACCAGAGCAGTTATGTGGCTCACTGGTATGTATGGATGTATGTACGTATGTGTAGACATACAGCCGTTTCCCCCTAGTAAGGAGGGTGGCTAAGAAGGCTCTCTGGTGGGAAGGAGAAAAAAACAAATACCCACCGTGCTACCCAGATATTATTTGACCCTCAGGTGGGGGTGCGGGGCTCTCTTGTAGGGTGGGGGGAGGGGTGATGGAGAGAAACCAAGTATACCGTGCCACATAGTCCATATTTGACCCGGTGGTAGGCTGGAAAGGAAAACATTTACCGTGACACCCGAACAACTTTTTACCCTCTGGTGAACAGAAGAGGAAATCATGTAACATGAAACCCGGGCAGCATTTGCACTTTGGTGGTGAGAGAAAGAGGTAAGTAAGTACCGCGGCCTACGGGTTGCATTTGGCTCACTGTTTGTCAGAAAAAGGAATCACGTACCGCGGTACCCGAGAACAGTTGACCCTTTGCTGAGACATAAAAAATGACAAATTCTGCAGAATCTCGGTATCTTTTTGGCCTTCTGGCGGCCAAGCGAAGAAATATTGGGGAACGCGGTACTTGGCAGACGTGACATCTGTTGCAGCTCATCTTGAAGGTTATACTTGGTACAATTTTATACCGTTAAAAAAAGTTACAGATGACTGATCCAGAGTTTTTCCAGATCCAATATATCTTTCATTCAACACCAAGTGAATTAAGAAAATTCCTAAAGAAAATATATCTGATTTTTCTGATTAATAAGAGATTTAAAACAACTGTAAGTTATAATGTTCCCTAGAATATAAATTTACTAAAGTTCATCATAATCGACTCGTTGTCCTCGCTAGTAAATTATTTTATAAGTCCCTAAGCACAGAGAGGAACGATGCCAGGGGTGCGGAAAGGTATTTAATATTGAACTGAAGTGTTTAGTGACATCCGATAGCGACTGTGACGGACGCCCTTGCATAATATTGTTCAATGACGCACGGATGGCAGCAACTGTGACGGACGCCCTTGTATAATATTGTTCAATGGTGCAGGGATGGCAACAACTGTGATGGATGCCCTTTTATAATATTGTTCAATGGAGCAGGGATGGCAGCAACTGTGACGGACGCCCTTGTATAATATTGATCAATGGTGCAGGGATGGCAGCAACTGGGACGGACGCCCTTGTATAATATTGTTCAATGGAGCAGGGATGGCCGCAACTGTGACGGACGCCCTTGTATAATATTTTTCAATGACGCAGGGATGGCAGCAATTGTGACGGACGCCCTTGAATAATATTGTTCAATGGTGCAGGTATGGCAGCAACTGTGATGGAAGCCCTTGTATAATATTGTTCAATGGAGCAGGGATGGCAGCAACTGTGATGGATGCCCTTGTATAATATAGTTCAATGGAGCAGGGATGGCAGCAATGGTGACGGACGCCCTTGAATAATATTGTTCAATGGTGCAGGGATGGCAGCAACTGTGATGGACGCCCTTGTATAATATTGTTCAATGGATCAGGGATGGCAGCAACTGTGATGGATGCCCTTGTATAATATTGTTCAATGGTGCAGGGATGGCAGCAACTGTGATGGACGCCCTTGTATAATATTGTTCAATGGAGCAGGGATGGCAGCAAATGTGACAGACGCCCTTGTATAATATTGTTCAATGGCGCAGGGATGGCAGCAACTGTGACGGACGCCCTTATATATATTGTTCAATGGTGCAGGGATGGCAGCAACTGTGACGGACGCCCTTGTATAATATTGTTCAATGGCGCAGAAATGGCAGCAACTGTGATGGACGCCCTTGTATAATATTGTTCAATGGCGCAGGGATGGCAACAACTGTGACCAACGCCCTTGTATAATATGTGCGCTGAACTAAAATTTATGATCATTATATGCATGATTCGTTTGCAACTGAGAGGGAGAGGGGCACGAGGTCGTGCCACCCCCTTCCAAGCGAAAAAGGCGCACTCATTTGTCGAACTGACTCGTGGACAAATTCATCACAAAACCATCATTAAATATACTCCACTTTACTACATAATGTGTGTGCTGTCTCCATACCAGCCGTAGGGGTGGCTTTTGGCAGAATAACATATTTAGTTCACTCACTCATCGGTCTCTCACTGTCGACTATCTATGAGTCGAAGAGCGTTAAAATCAGATTGATTCGTGATGTCGTCATTTGACTTAGGCTGCCACACAAACTTACTGGTCAGCCACTTTTCAGAGTCTTGCAGAGGGACGTCTTCTCCTTGTACAACGAATGAGTTGATGCAGCCAACCAGTCCGGGCATCGCCGCAGACTGCCTGGACAGCTCTGCCCCGCCGAGGTGCACCTATAAGGAACGGACAACTCAACATAAGCGCAATAAAAATGTCTTTATATCTACGGAGATCAACTTAAACAAACTCTTGAAATGACTCATACCGGTAATTGAATCAATAATTTTTGTGGTACTCCAACAAGTAATTGTTTGGAAAAGGGTTATTGACGAGCTTTGCTTTGCACTTCCAGCTTTGCTTTACCATTACAACAAATCAATTGAGGAGAGCTCGCTAAAATAAAATCTCACTGTAAACTGCGATAGTAATGTTCAAAGGGCTACTGACTACTGACCGAATGATAACGGCAGGAAGCCCATCTAGTGTTTGAATGGCTGCGGCCGAGAGGTGACCTGTGGTCGAAGGGATGAGGCTGAAATGTGAAATATAGTTTGAGGTGCTGCTGCAGCAGGAACCGTCACGTGCTGGGGTAGTGATGACTCGCCGAGATTAAGGTAGCAGCTGCTGTCACTGGCGGGAGTATTAATGACTCACCGAGACGATGGCAGCAGTGACTGTCAAAGGTTGGGGGGAAAAATGACCCGCCGGGAGGATAGCAACAGGTGCTGTCACGGGCGGGGGTGGGTGGGAACTCGCATGGAGAATGGCTGCCGATTTCGTCACCAGGTGAGGTTAGTGATGACTCGCCGAAAAGAAGGCCGCACGGCTATCATGGACAAGAGGTAATGGTGACTCACCGATTGGGAAGCAGCAGGTGTTTTTGCGGCTGGGGGTAGTGATGACTCACCAAGAAGAAGACAACAGTTGCTGTTACGAGCTGGAAGGGGTAATGACTCGCTGATTAAAAGACCTTCACGGTCTAGGGCTAGTGATGACTCAGCGATAGGAAGGCAAAAAAGCCATCGCGGGCTGGGGGTGGAGATGACTCACCGAGAGGAAGGCAGCAGGTTCTGTCACAGGCTGTGGATAATGAGGTAGCAGATCAAACAGTTGCCCTCCGTTGAACGGTATTTGTTGATACTCTTTGATGAGTTGCCTGGATCCGTCCACCGTCACCTCGTACAACAGCTGATCGACGACCAGAGTCACACGAGTCGCCGTAGAAGTCTGAGTCACATTCACCCTCACTTCTCTGCTCGTGTTCAGTTCTGCACAAAAGACTTAGACATTCAATCGCTCGTTAGCTTTGACATTGCATTATGTAACCATGCAACGGCTATTTGCACGCACCCTAGTCACATGGTGATTTTGAACTTGCGGCATCTCTTCCTCTGTCCTATCACGCTGTGCAGAGTGTGGCGCAAAATATAAAATGACTGCTTCAACGCGCCTTGTTAATGGGAATGGAACACTTCTAGTACGCGCGAACAAGGCACCAGTAGTTGCGACTACTAAAGTGTACTCGCACCATGATTTGCGGCTACTAAAGTGTAGTCGTTGATCCTGGTGCCTAGCACCTGACTCCTCATTCTGCTCTCTCGATCTCGCTCTAAGCTGTCGCTGAGCAACCCACCGCGACATGTCCTATGACCATCCGAAAGTCATCAATTATCGACTTCGATTTTCAACCAATAACAAACTTTTTCATACTTTTGGTAGCTACAAGAAAGCAGATTGAGACGAATACCCTGAGTCAATTGAAACCGCTCTACTTGACTTCGATAACACTAAATATATTGGCGCAGGCAAAAAATAGTTCACTACCGTGCTTAACCGTGCACGCAGACTGTAGCGGCCAATTGCCTCGTTATTGGCCCTACTACCACACTACCGTGCTTAACCATGCAGGCAGACTGTAGTAGCGGCCAATTGCTTCGTTATTGGCCCTACTACCACACTACCGTGCTTAACCATGCAGGCAGACTGTAGCGGCCAATTGCCTCGTTGTTGGCCCTACTACCACACTACCGTGCTTAACCATGCAGGCAGACTGTAGCGGCCAATTGCCTCGTTATTGGCCCTACTACCACACTACCGTGCTTAACCATGCAGGCAGACTGTAGCGGCCAATTGCTTCGTTATTGGCCCTACCACCACACTACCGTGCTTAACCATGCAGGCAGACTGTAGCGGCCAATTGCCTCGTTATTGGCCCTACCACCACACTACAGTTATCCGTCTAAATATGTCAATGGCTGTAAATTGTGAACTTCAAATTTTAATTTAAGAGGCTATGGTGACAATGTACATTCTACCGAATATACAGTATGTAGCAAATATAGAGTAAGGGCCAAACAATTACCCATACATCAACAGACATTGAAACAACACGACTGGGCCCTCACAGACCATTGGCGGTTGCCAATTGTATGAATGGAATGACTAAATAGGCGATCACGAACGGAACGAATTCAAGGAATTGCAACGCACCACGAAAACCTTTGCATGAGTTGCCTGATGATGAAGCAATAGATCAATGGCTGACAAGCCTGCGTATGAGTTGCCTGATGATGAAGCAATAGATCAATGGCTGACAAGCCTGCGTATGAGTTGCCTGATGATGAAGCAATAGATCAATGGCTGACAAGCCTTTGTATGAGTTGCCTGATGATGAAGCAATAGATCAATGGCTGACAAGCCTTTGTATGAGTTGCCTGATGATGAAGCAATAGATCAATGGCTGACAAGCCTTTGTATGAGTTGCCTGATGATGAAGCAATAGATCAATGGCTGACAAGCCT
>SDVV010003174.1:0-21740 GCA_016164225.1 Gammarus roeselii | reverse complement strand
TAGTATAATGCGTGTCAACGTTTAAAATTTGGATTCACGCGGAAAAAATAACTTCAACTTTTACATCGGAATACAAAGTACGGATTAACACCAATTCCATGGAATGCATTCAATCAATTGAAATAAAAAAGGTCATAGTAATGATCGAACAATTCCAAGGTATACATTAAATCAATTGAAGTTGGAAAGCGAAATGTACTCTGCTGTTACGACTACTTGATTGGTCCAAGAGTGTTTCAGTTTGTTGAAGTTTTCCACTCAGGAAACCATCGAAATTAATCTAGTAAGACAGTTTGTTTAACTACCCTGTATGATACAACGAATTACTGATTATACTGCACTAATATCAAAGATAACAAAATATATCACTATTTTCTTCAGTTTATTTTGAATGTCGCATATTTTGATCGGGTTTGGGTACTCAAATAATATTGGACTAGTAATAAATAAACAGCGGAAAGCTGTTGGAATTCAGATCATTCGTATCTTGATTCTCGACTGACGGTCAAACAATTCTACAATCGTTTGGTCTAAATGATTTTGTACGGGTTTGTTTTTGTTTCAGGTTATCATCATTTTCCGGTGGTTCGTTGGACTTCACCGATCATCCTATCAGCATCCCAGGCAATCCTAAGACAAGAAATAGTATAGAAGAAAAACTTGATCTCACACCAGTGAAGAGAACAGTTCTACATGAAATTCAACTGTTGAAGAAGTTTTCCATCCCGGAATTCTCCGGACTTAAAAGAGCTTCAACTCCAGATTCACCTAGCTATAGAAAAGGAGCTTCTCAAGAACTTTCTTCAACAAAAAAAGTTCCTTCCACTCCGGAGCCAACTTTCATCAAAAAGTTAGCAACACCCGAGTTCCCAACATCCAATAGAACTCCTACTCCTGAATCACCGCAGGAAACAAAAATTACTTCAGATCAAATAGACGAAATTCCCAGTTTTGGAAGCGGAAGCAAGCTTAGCAGAAGCATATCATCCTCCTCCTCTACTGGTGACAAAGGAAAAACTCCGCAACCTAAAAATGTTACAAAATTAAGTAATCAATCAGAAAAGGGTCACCACGCAGCTGAACATCATCACTTTTCTCATGTCTCTGAACACAGCCCGTTACAGTCAGCCCCACCAGATGTTGATCAGAAGAAACGGCAGTTCTGTTTCACACCCGATGACCAGAAAACAATAATTGAAGAAACTCGAAAACCTAATTTCGAGAAAGGTTCCGGGTCGTCCAGTTGTCAGTCAGAGAACTCAGTCATAGAGAACCCAGTTCATCACAATCCATACCATATTATGCAGTCACAGCCCCATCTGTTCACACATCACGATAGGCCATCGCACGATCATCTTTCCAACCTGCAACGATCCCTGAGTCCCAAAAGAACGTTCTCAAGTATAGAATCTCTCCCTCAGCAAGAAGTGATTTCTGGCAGTCCTCCTACTGATGGCATGGAGGATCCTGCTTCGGTAAAGGGTGATCATCTTCGTCGAAAACCACCAAGTAAATTCCTCAAGCGGGCTCAGAGTTTCTCTCAATTTTTGAAGAAGAAGCCTGGCCTTCCAGAGAGGCGGAAGAAGTCCGGCGACGGTTCGAGAGACGATTACTATCTCCCAATCAGTCACGAGCAGCTCGAAGAACCCCAGGGAGAAATGATGCTAGTTCCGGTAGAAAAGCTCGTCTCCATTGCCGATTTGACTGGTAGAAGCGATTAAAATCCGTTGTAGCAATTGCTTCCGAAATTATTAGTCTCGACAGTAGATATGTCTAAGATATTTCGTTGGACTAAATTTTTCCCCGCATTGAATTAATAACTATAAGGAATATTCACTGTCGCTGCAGCGTGACGAGCTGTGCCCCTATTGACCTAATGCTCGAATGTTTCCTTCTCCTCTCAGAGGAAGCTGTGAACCAGGCTCTACATAGTATGCCCACCAGAAGGCTAGCTATTTTGATTTGTTTTTTGTGTCCCTAATAGAGACATAGCCCTGGTAAGGACCCACCATGTCACTAAGCTCGTCATCCAGGAAGCTCCTACATGTGCCGGCCACCTCATCGCCGGTCAGCTCTTGCGTGATAATCCTCCCATAAAGCGAACCAGGCAACCTAAGTCTTCACAGAATGTGCTCGATATGGGAAACCGAATGTGCTAGAATTCTTTGTACAAAATTAAACATAGGGATGGGTTACGTAAAATAAGCGCAATTTGCTCTACGGAGGCGTGTTCCCCAAATGCTTTGGTTAAAAATTTCAAACACTTAAATGTCGGGGGAAAAATGAAAAATCGAATTCAAAACAAGTTAATTATTATGAAGGAACAGAGTTCGAAGTTAGGTTAAACAATCATTGCGCCGGGGCTTCCACGCCTGCACCGCAGCAGATGGGCGGAATGTCGAACAACTATTGTGAATACCTAACCTTACTTCCAGCTCTGTATTCTTCTTTCATAATAGTTAATTTATTCTGACTTCGATTCTTCATTTACACACCGACACGTTGTAACTTTTAAGTCTTCATAACTATTAAACAATGCATTTTCGAACACGCCTCCATAGAGAAATATGTGCTTATTTTATCTAACCCAACCGTATGTTAATGTCTGTTCTAGGAATTCTGAATTACCCTGCATATATAGCACGCATTTACAAAGTGATATATGCATTGAAAGTCTATTTTGCGAAGCACGAATTACCGAGATATTTATTCGCTATTTGTGTAATGTGTCTTCTTGTTTCAGCTCCTGAGGTTGTTTAGCAGAAATGACCCTTACTATCCTTTGGTCATCGTTTTCCACGCTTCATGTTTCTAGCGATGGCACATATTTGATTAAGGTGTTATTTCTACCGGGTCATATGCGAGTATCCTCCAGTTTGATTAGACTGTGACTAGGCATGCTATGCTACGCCTATCACAAGCTTGATGGGTCTTTTCTCCATCCCGATGTGTGCATATCTGTATAGTGATATTTCATACATCCTGTCCTGTTGGCCGAGCAGTCCACTTCTTACTCATGTATAGTTACCCGTTCTTGATTTTTTTTTAAATCTGTGTTTTATTGAATCCGTTCAATCTATGTCCAGAGCATCCAGGAAGGGTACGACAATTAGATGTTGACAATTCTTCCTAGTCATTACTGATATGTAACTGGACTATCGTATTACTTAGGGTCCGAGCGATAACACGATGGTTATCTGATACGGCAGACGTTTGAGCTGGCGGGCACCTAATGTTTTGCTCAACTCAGTGTACACTTGAATGCTCTTCGTTCTACTTGCATTTTACTACTGGGCCTCCGAGCAGCAACCTCGTGAGTTGTTTACAGCTGGCCACTTTGCCTGCGAGATGGTTCTCAGTCTTCAACTGATTCCGAGCGTAAGCATCTTGCTCTAATTATGCCAGATATCTGGTCCCTAACGATTTGATTCGCCCCTTGTCACCGGGGATACCTGATACTCTTCTTTAATTAGTGCTGTGCCTACCATATGATATACGCTTATAGGATCAATCGTATGCTGAAGCACCCGTTTCAAGAAGGACGCCAGATACTTTAGCCCACTTTACCTTGCCCAACATTTCTAACCACATCAAGGTATAAAATGTCCAGTCGTTACCAAGTCACACGAATGTTGGGTCTCACGTTCTTCTACTACAGACCAAATTCTGCCTCCGTCCTATTCCCCAACAGTACTCACACCGACGCAAAGTAACGTTCCTGTATTCGAAAGCGAACCGTGGTCTCTCACGCTCATCTAAACCATTTCTCCTCACAGTGTAGCACTCGTTATGAAGATGCCACCACTTTCATCTCTGATATGCTACCCAATAGTCAGGACATGCCTTATAAACATTCCGGGTTATGGTCAAATGTTCCGAAACTCTTTGCTATGGCCTCGGCATAGTTACCCATAGCCTGTGTTCTTTAAATCGTCATTTAGAGATTTCCTTGGTCTGTTGTGCCTGTAATTTAGTCATGAGTCTCTTAAAATAATAAGATCTCCATCGGCTTCGTATCTTCAACGAAGGCTAACATTTTTTCTTCAGACTCAGCCGGCTAGAATTTCATCGCCCATCAGGCACGGCGCAAAATTTCCAAAGGCATGACTACTTTGCTGACAACTGACCATCGTCCCTAGGGGACTGCTCAAATTCACGACACGATGGGGTCTCCCCTTCATGACCATAGATTTCTACCCATCATCCTTCCACTCTGATCAGTGAAACCAGAGTGCGCCTCTCACGTCTCGAACGCGACCGCATTGTCCCTCCGATTAGCTCTCCTAATCGTCACCAAACATCTCATTGCTCGGTGTGAGGCTAACTTTGAGTAGCAAGGTCGCCTGGCTCTTCCAGTCCTGTGTGTAGGAATTAATAAAACACCCAGTTTCGCAGCGTCAACCTTTCTATGAGACAGCGCATTTTCGAGTACACAAGCCGCATATTCATTTTTTTTAGTCTAGAATATCTGCACTCTGTTGCAACCGAGCTGCCGTTTACAGAAACAAATACAGTGCACCAATACAGTCATTTACACAATGGTCACTTTTGTATTTATGTGGGGTAACAGTTTGTTTTATGTCCATCTCTGCCGCTGAGCCTAGGGTATTTTCTCCAAGGTTAGTTCTTCTTCTTCTTTCCTGAATCCGCGTTCATTCACGTACGGTTCATAAGCTGATCTTTTCAGAGAACTCCCCTCATAGTACAGGCTGGTCCCTAGTCGGTGCTGGGACCTTAAATTAAACGTTTGTTCTGCTTGCAAAGTTTTCGATTAACGTTAGCAGCGGTAAAGCCGGTCAAGAGGCCTTTAAGAGTGAGCCCCCTGGCCCCTGGCGTGAATCAGGGGTCCAATGAGGGGAAGGGGGAAGCCCCACCCGGGAGGGACCAGCACCCCCTCCAGAGTGACGAAGACCAAGATTCCAACGGCCACGAACGTCAGCCTCTCCAATATGACCAGCGCCACCTCAGCCAAAAACGATTGGAGAGTCAACCGCATCGACGACTTAACCAATAACGTCCAGGAAATCAGAAATCTACTAAGCCAAGCGACCGGTGTCTCTGAGCCGGAAGCAGAAGTTTTCGCCGCAGAACCTAGCACAATTGACGACCGTCTAACGAGGCTTAAGGATAACGTCAAGACCATTTTTATCCATATCCACGAACTAGTTAAGAACAAACTAACTAAAAAACCCGCTAATTACGCAAGTACCTCTACCTCTACGTCCGACGACAGCTTCGACAACACTTCACCCCACAAAAAAAACAACCGAGCACAACTTGTTCAACAATAGTCATTCCTTTCCCGAACACCTGAAGATCGCTTATGACGCCAACGACAGACCGTATATTTGTCCATAAACTCTGCGTAAAGAGCTGGGCTCTTCCACTGACCGCCCAGGCCTGAGCGTCGCCACCAGCGGAGACAAAGGCTTCGCCACCAGAGTAGACACAAAACTTCCAAGTGACACGATTCTCTCCAAAACTTGACTCTGTGAAAAGCCATGCAAAATAGTGCAACACCCAAATTTCTGTACAAGTTCAGGTTTGATTAACATTGAAGATATCCCGAAGAAGTAAATCGAGAAGTACATCACTGAACTTGTTCAATACGAAGACTGCGTTGTCGAAGCAAAAACCGCACCAAAGATCCCGTCAAGGATAGAGACTACTACAGCCCTAATACTAAAATTCAACTGCACTACTCCACTTACATATCTAGACATTCCCTTTTGCGCAACCAAAACCAAGGTTACACCATTTGAAAGACGTCAAGTTCGATGCTATAAATGCCAGAAATACGGACACACGAAAAGAAACTGTAATGGTAAGCTAAGATGTTCATTTTGCTCCCAGGATGACCATGACAAACGGGAAGATCCTAAGTCATGCCAGTCCGGAGAACCGCACTGTTTTTACTGCAAAGTAAACGGACACATTACCGGACATAGAGATTGCCCAGAGGAGAAGACGGAGAGAGCGTTCCTCCAATACCAGATAGATCACGGGGTCGGGCGACGAGAGGCTGTAGTCTCGCTGCGTTCATCCCAAAATGACCCTCCTACCCAGGAGAAAAGACCGGCACCATTCCCCACCCACTTTCTCACAACGTTTGAAGAAAGTGGTGCAAACCAAGTTGCCTTCTCAACTGATCCTTTTATAATGATAAGTCACTCGCCGAACAACTTGGAGAAAAACCGAATGAAATCCAACGACTGTGAAAGAAATATCTGGCGTACGTCGAAGAGCGTGAACAAAGTAACGCTTTACAACAGATAACCCACATAAACAAACACAAAGTTACAGTTGAAACACATCCGTTCTTCAACGATACCATACGGATTATATACACCTCCCGTTGCACACCTACAACCGACCTCCGTGCTTTTGCTGAAGGTCTAGCTGAGGATTACGGAGTTACCGAAGTCCGTCAAGCGACATGGATAACATCACTTAACCCAAGTTCTACCGCATACCAAATTACCTTCCCAGGATACGAAGCCCCGGAATTCATAGTAATCCCGGGTGAACATGGAAGCTGCTCATACTACCATGAGGCAGGCGACCGCGACTGCCCAGTACACATGGACCAAAAAAAAAAAAAACTACACAAAACAAACGCTGAGTTACACGGAAACAAAACCATCTAAATCTGGAAAGACAATAACCCAAACCGCCTCAATTTTGCCAAAGCAGTCAAACCGTCAATTCAACCAATTTCCCCCGACGGCAGCCACACATCGTCAGGACAACATCGTAACAAGACTCCAACACTTACCTGGCTGCAGTGTTCCCTCTCTCAGCCCAGCAACCAGCCCTGCACCAAAGATGCACAGTCCTTGAAATAATTTCTGCAGTGCCCAGGAGGACGCCAAGATGGATACATCCCCCGCAGTTGACCACGCAGCAAGGCTCAGTACTATAAACACGAAAAGGCAAAGAGATAGCAAAAATATCAGTAACAACTCCCAAATAACGGCCCGCCGGGACAAGAATCCAGAACTACCTCCACCTGCCTCAAATGCTGCTCCATTCGTGGAAACCACTGTGAGGAACACGACTCCCCTTTGAAAAACCCGACTCCCAAACACGCCACCAACGAGAGCGATCACGGCCTCGACGACGGCACTTATCTCGAAAAACTCGTACCCAAGAACTCTTAACAACCAGTCATCTCACCAGGCCCAAATAGCTTGCACTCCACACAATCACCTACGCAGATCAAAAGGTCTAACGCAAAAGAAGAGTGCACTCGCATACGAAGCAAAGACAAAGAGCACAAACCCTCGTCCTCCCACAAGAGCACTCGCAGCCGCGACCGCAGCAATCACAGCAGACCACCTTCCACCGAGTGCGGACACTCCCGTGAACACTCCCGACCCGGAACCCCTGAGCAAACTCATAAATGCAAATACCACAAAAGCTCCAGTAAATCACTCGACCACTCTAGATCATCAAGGTCTGATTGTAAACAGCCCTCAAAATGAACACCAAAATACTCCTGTGGAACTTCCACGGACTCGGAAACAAGAAAAACGAATAACTATCCATAACCGCCACCCATAAACCTTTGGTGATAGGCCTCCAAGAAATCAAACTCCGAGAGACCGCCACCTTCAGAATCCCCCAATATATCGTACACCGCCTCGAAGGCCACACCAACGTGACAGCTCACGTGGAGTGGCACTTTTGACCCACCAGAGCGTACCTCACCTCCCTCTTCCCATGAGGACAAAACTCCAAGCTATCGCTGTAAAGATATGCGTCTCAAGGCCAATAACAGTGGTATTCATCTACTCGTCACGAAATCACGACCTCTCGGAAGCAATAATGACCGAATTGCTAAACCAACTGCCCTCGTCTAAACTCCTTCTTGGAGACTTTAACAGCTACCATGAAACATGGGGATGCGTGAGAACAGACCCAAGGGAGTGATAATAGCTAACACCATACACACTCACAACCTGGTCCTTCTCAACGAAGGACAACCCACCCGAATCTGGCACACCAGCACGTTTGGGGAGTTTTGCCATCAACACACGACAACGACCATAACCCAGTCATCATATTGCTTCTTACCAAGCAACCAAGAAACCCTGCCCACAAGAACTTCAATTCAACTACCGGAAAGCCAGCTGGGTGGAATACTCAGCACACATCGCGTGGAGCGGTATGGATGGCATCCCCGAAAACATTTCGGAACATGACCTCTTCGACCATCTATACGATAAATTTCAAGCTGCAGCCGAGGCAAGCATTCCCCAATATTCCCCTTCAACCTTATTTCCGAAACCATGGTGGTGCAGAGAGGTGCAAGAAGCAAGAATTAAGCAGGGAAGGCTATACCATGCTTACCAACGCCACTGTTTCTCAGGAACCGAGTAGCGTGGAAAAGAGCATCTGCTGTAGACCCAAAACTTAGAGTGGAGAAGAGACGTGAAAGCTGGGCTCAGTTAGTCAACACTGTTAATCGAAACACCCCCTCTCCCAGGTGTGGAAAAAAAATCCGACATATCAAGGGAAAACCCGAGCGACCTAATAAAATCCTCTCAGACGGAGACAGAACTTATTCTTTCCACGCGGAAATCGCAAGTAAACTAGCTCAGACTTTTAGCCAGATTTCGAAATCAACAAACTACTCGGCTGCTTTCCAACGGGAAAAGGACTTGCGAGAAAGTGAACATCTTGACTTTACTTCTAGAAACGAAGACAAACCTTTCTACCTCTACGAACTACATTGCGCCTTAGACCATACACGAGAAACTTCACCTGGGCCAGACCGGGTACACATCAACATGGTCAATAATCTCCCAGATGGTGCCCGTGGGGAGCATCTATTAAAAGTGTTCAACACTCTGTATTCAAACCCATTTTTTTCCGAATAATGGCGGGAATCTATAATTATCCCAATACCCAAACCCGGTAAATTTCACGGTGACCCACATAACTATCGCCCCTTATTAAACACGCACCTTGAAGACTACCTTGATATGCATGCAGACCTGAAGAGCATCCAGTGAGGCGGCCGCAAGCGTCACTCAACGACGGACCACTTTGTAAGACTGGTTTCTGACATTAGGTATTTGTCCGAAGGGAACACGTTGTCTCCATATTTTTCGACGTGGAAAAAGCATACGATACTACCTAAAAATATGGCATCATGAAGAATCTCCACCGTAAAGGGCTGCGAGGTCACTTACCACGCTACATCCACCAATTTTTGCACAACCGCACCTTCAGGGTCAAGGCTGGCGACATCCTGTCTTCATCCTATCAGCCAGAAATGGGCGTCCCCAAGGGAAGCGTCCTCAGTGTCACTCTTTTTATACTGAAAATCGACCAGATAGCAGACATTCTCCCGCACGACGGAAGATTGCTTTCATCACTTCACGTAGACGACACACTAATAAGCTACAGGCACTCTGTTCTCTCAACAATTCAACAGAAACTTCAAAAATGTTTGAACCTAGTCGGGAACTGAGCCCCCTTAAACGGATTTCGATTCTCGCCCTCCAAAATGAAACGCATGAACTTCACTCGTGTGCCTGACTTACACCTAAATCCAGCTCTAACGCTGAATTACACTCCGCTAGTATTGTGTGGGACCCTAAACTCACTTGGCGACCTCGTTTTACAGCTCTGGAGACTCGCTGCAAAAAAACAACCGGACTTATCCTCTCTGTAATATCCTTGAAATTCGGAGCCGATATGGACCCCGGCACGACGTTATTTAATTTAATACGCTCGGGCATTGACTATGGAGCAATTGTTTACGGTTCAGAATTCAAAACCGCCCTTAAACCTCTCTCCATCATAGTAAATAACGCCCTGCGTATCACAACCGGTGCGTACCGTTCCACACCCATCGAATCCCTGAGCGTGCTTGCTAACGAGCTTCCTCTTCCACTCCGGAGAGACGAACTCTCACTTCAGTACTATTTCAAGACAAGGAGCTACATCAATAGCCCAGCTCTCAGTGACGTCATCAACATTCTTGATAAACGCCTCTTTGCGGCTAAAGAGAACATATGCCCACCCTTTTCTTTACGTGTGGGCAACCTACTGACCTCGCTGAACATCAGTCGCAGAGCAATCAAGTCCTCATTCTCCTATCGAGTTCCTCAAATCAACACAACGATGTGGATGATCAGCCCACCACTGGTCAACCTAGATTTGCAAACGTACCCCGAAGCAACAACCCCAACAAATACGTACCGCCGATAATTCTCACGACTACTTGAAGTACAGTACTCTGAGCTCCACCATATATACATTGGCGGCTCCAAAACATCGGAAGGAGCCGCGCCCTACGGGGGAGCCTATTATGACTCACGTTGAGGCTCTGGTGGAAATGAGGCCCAAATCAAATCGGACGGAGTGGGAGCTGCCTCCGTAGGCGAAGGAGCCTCGCTTTCGGCCGCACTCAAATTGGCCATCTCTATTACCAAAAGTTACCGCCTCCACGTATATGTTATATTTTCAGACAGTCTTGAGTGTTCTTACCCAGCTGAAAACTCTGCACTTTGATCACTCTGTCCTTAGCAAATGCAACACGACCTATTCACGATGTTCGGGACGGGTAAAGCAGTCGAGTTTTACTGGATCCATGGACATGTGGGAATAAGAGGAAACGAGCGCGCAGATTCCCTCGCTGAACGGGTGTCTACATAGCAATCATCTCTGATCCTGAACTTGCTGTCCTCCCTGCATATTAATCGGGAACTTTAACTTAACTTCGAGCACAAAGCTGTGCAAAATCAATAGATCATCGTGCACTACGGGGGAGCACTCAGTGACTACACGTTGGAGCTCCGGTGGAAAACAGATGAAACTGCTACTCTACTTACTACAACTATTTTTTCTTTCAAATAGACGACATCTTCGTCCGCTTTCACTTTCCTTGGCGTTTTAGGCGCCTGTTTCTGTCGACGTCGGAACGTCTACCTCACCACCCTTGCACCCCTCTGTCCTCTGCTCGGACAGTGTCCGCTTGAAGAACGGCATCCGCTTTCACTTTCCATGGCCTTTTAGGCGCCTGTGTCTGTCGATGTCGGAACGTGTACCGCCTTTCCTTGCATCCCTTTATCTACCTCTCGGCCAGTGTCCTCTTGAAGACCGTTCACCTCCTCTAATGTCGAGGTAATCTCTACAGTTTCGAACCTCCCTCCCGCACTCCATTGGGACGCTGTTATTTGTGAAGCTAGGTCTGCCCACACTATCCCCCTAATATCAGTTTTATCACTACCTCCTAGCCGCGGTGGGCTCTTCGCTGCTCGCATACAGGTTGTCCTAATATCAAGAATAGCACGCTTATCCTTAGCTCGTATTTTGCTGAACCCCCTTCTACGCCTGCTGTCTTGGGATGTCCTTACGGGCGGAGTTTTAGAGGTGGTTCTCCTCTTGTCGTTAGATTCCCCAAATGGGTATACTATTATATTGAAGGCTTTCCTCTATTAACTGTTGCCTTTTCTTTCTCACGGCGCTCTATTCTCGTCTCACTTTTTGGTGGCTCAGATCAGAGTGACCTTCCTATCATTCATTCACGACCGTCGAACCCTCCGACTCTCCAGTCGTCCTAACCTAGCCTCTCTGCTGCGAGGGCCAATGTTTATCCTTTTGATCCACTTTTGGTGATGGTGACGCAGTTTTTTTTATCCCCACTCCTTACGTAGACCAAACCCTGTTTCAATGTCTAGCACTACCGAAGTTTTCTGGAATATTCTCCTGGTTCCATCTGTTAGTCTCCAACTCTATGGAGGTCAACTTCTCTCAACCCTCATCCCTCTCTTCCTTCCCTCTCGATTAGATTAGAGGTTTATTTCCACCGGAATTAAGGTGTGAGTCATAGCATGCTCGGGAGTCATAGCAAGATCTGCATTGTGGGGTGGAGAAACAACCACGCCCGCATCAGCATTTAGTTTTGACACTGCTTCGTATAGACCGGTAGGTTTGCCGAGAAATTGGCGTTTTCCCATAGGCGAGGTCGGTGTGTAAGCTTTGTGGAGTGCAATGCAAGTGCGCTGAACTTCATTGGTAAGTGTTTCACGCCGATTACTACTTGGTGGCAACAGTGACATGGTAGCTCGGCCAGTCCCCTTTCCTCTCGAAAGCTCCTTCTTGATACACTTCGGCGATATGATCACTCGCCGCCTCTCCTCTCTTCTACTCTACTAGAAACCTGCTACATAGGATGTTCTACCTCTTCGTGGGGACGATCTCTGGCTTTGGTTCAAGCAGCCTCAGATTTCTGCTGCTACCCAATTTTCTTTTTTATCTGCCTTTATGGCTCCGTCCTCAGGCAACCGAGTCTGATTTCATCAGAGTCGGTACCGGTTCTCTTTCAGCGTCACAGGTGCCATTTATACTTAGATCAATTATTCCGCCTTCTCAGGAGGATTTTTTTAAGCACCCACGCTTCCCGTTTCCGCTTTCAGCCTGACTGTTTTCTCCTTTGTTCGTTCCCACGATTTTGACTTTGAGTGAGAGGATGTTCCTCTTCTTGGTCGAAACTTTTACCATTCGTTTGGTGAACCAGCGTTTCGAACACACTTTTCAGCGCACGTGTCAAGGAGGCTTGCCAGGTACTCTACCTGAAAATCCTAGCATTCCTAGTTCTTCGAAAATCCAGACGATCCAATTTAATATCATAAATCTTTCAACACATCTCCATAAGTACAAGTTTTCTGCCGTTGAACTCGCCTTCCTCAATCATTTTCAATCGTTCACAACCCCGTCCACTCTCTGACAAACTGGTCGACTGATGACATATAGACTCTTCTCGGCTCAGGCGTTGGGTAGCTTATCCCACAAAATCTTCCATGCTACAAGAATTTTTGCTCTATGATGCCGCAGCGCTTTAACACTGCGGCTATCGTAGATATATCACATTGTTCGTTAATACGCCATCAACATCTTCTTGCTAAGAGAAAGCGCTGTGGCTGGCTGATACGTCGTTCTTCCTCGTCAGTCTCCAAGGTGCATGAACATTTATCCGGTAAACCGAGGGCCCTTATCAGAGGCACTTCTTTACAAGAGCTACCAAAAAAAAAAAAAAATCCACGAGGGCTGCTGTTGTGGCTTTTGGTAGGTACGCTCTGTTGAGCTGGGATCGCTCCCGCCGATGGCAAAGATCCAAGAGCAATAGATCTCTAAGGACGCTGTACTCCCAATTAGTAAGGCGATGTTGACGCATTTAGTAACCTTGGGATACATTTTTATTTTGTCACTTGTTAATTTAACAATGACGTCGATAAATATGCGACTCGTCGATGTTATTTAATAATTAATTATAATCCGTCATCACCGTTTGCCCTAATGAAGGAAGTAGCACCCTTTTGTGAAATGTGAATTCAAACATTCATATGAACATGTTTCTGTCTATAGCTTCTGATGAGGAGCAATGAACATGGGATTTTCCTGAGCGTTGACTGATCTAGGCGAAAAGGGATAACAGTACTTCTACGATATTCTGTTGATAAATACATATATGTAATCTCGTGGCATATCTTGTATAGAAAACACATTCGCCTTGTACATAAGATTCAATCTCTGTAAATGTGAAGGTTATCGTTAGGGAAGAGTGTATTTTAGTATTTTATGGATCAGAATATAGCATTTATGAAGCGGGATACAGCCTCGTCTTGTTGACAGACCGTTAAAAGTTACGTGTTATTTGTAACCATAAAAATACATACATACAATAGTGAAAAGATAGTTTAGTTGTTACAAACCGATAGTGTGCCGAATAGTGAACCAACCGTCATGTATGCTTGCTTGTTAACTAACAGATGCCTTATCATTTGAGCCTCTAGAATTGTAAAAGGTTTTGTGATACACGCATCTCTTGCTGCAATCCGTGTAGTATGTTACAGCTCAATAGTGTCGGCTTGTTTTAGATGACCGTGCGTGTATGCTCATCTTCAAAGCTTTTCCGCCCTACCTACAGACTCTGTATCAAACATTTAAATATAACTTTCAACGTAAGCACGCCCTCTACCTACCATTACTTGTTCCGTATGGGCGATGTCCTAGCCAGTTGGTACCTAGCCTAGCGGTTGCAATGTCCTTGTGAATGAAGTGCCCTCGCAACTTGATTTCTGTCTTTAATAAGCTATCTGCACAGTTTCGGCGAGAGCCTTCTTTAAATCAGACATCTAAATATTTATTGGTGTAATCGCATAAGTTTTATTCGAGAGTTTATGAAGAAAACTTGAACAAGAAGTAATTCATTCAAGATATGAGTTTCTTACAGATTATTTGCTCTGATTAGTCTAACGCATGTTCCTTACCGATCAATAAGGTAATCACCGATCAATAAAATCTGCACGCTATATAACAGCACATAGCTTGTCTCTTCACCTCGTTTGAACATCGGTAAGGTTAATTGTTTTTGTTCAAGAAATTTTGTGGTTCCTCTAAAAAATTCACACCGACTACTCCTGGAATTGTCATTAATCTTAACGTGATGCCACCACTTGGATCTGTTACAGGATAGTAGAAGTAATTATCAGCTTGCAATACCAGACAAGGGTAATTATATATTTTTCTGTATAGAGTATTTATTAAGAAATAAATGATGTAATAGATGAAAAATATTGGAAGCTAATCATTCCAGGGGTCATGTCCTAATAGGCATGCCAATATTGTGTGAAATAACGTTTCCTCATCAATGAAGTAGAACACTAGGAGCGCACATCTGGAAGCAGCAGGTGCTGAAGTTCTTCGCGGCACCATGCACTGCTTCAACTTTGCTTTAGCACTTGTGGATGGAAGCAAGCATTTCGTGCGTTTCAGTGAGTGGGGATGTGCGTTTAGTAGTCTTTTCACAACTGCAAGGGGGATGGGGCTGTAGATTATGTAAGTATTCATGTCTGATATGAAACCCTGTATGTAGGCACATAGGGCATTAATGCCCAAGCTCACATGAACCAAAAAACTGAATGATGAACAATCCTCAGACTTTTTTCTTATTCTAACCTTAAATCTCTGCAGTTCTCACAAATGTGCAGATTATTTCACGAATTTGTTTCGAGCGTTCACGAAATGTCGTGACCGTCACGGATCAGAGATGTGTTGCATAAAACCTGTCGACGTTCACAGATCAGAAGAAGAGTATGGCCGTAATGTCCGATAATTGGTCAGCTTATTATACCGCTACCACTTGTATCATGGCGTCTCACACCGTTATATACACCAGTTACTAATGACACCAGATTAGAGATAATTTATTTTCCCGTCGAAAAGTTTGGCTGACAACGAGCATGGGCGACTGTTTGATTAGTGAGCGTAGATAAGTTTTCCACTTCAACGTACGAAGATTGCTCCATAGTTACACTGGGAGCCAATACAGACCCTGAGTTCGTTTCGGGGTGGATGGATGATTATTCATTTTATGAATCATCAACACTTTATTTTAGTATTTGTGTATTTCTTATTTCGTGGGCTCTATTATTTCTCTGTGCCCTGTGTTCATGGTGATCTATTTTGGATTAGTTATATAATTATGTATCGTTAGACGCCTGCAGGGGCCCTAGGTGGACTATGTGGTGTGTTGTTTAGTCTAGTCCAACCTACAGAGGGAGAATTTGCGCTCTCCCGGTCGCCTAATAAAATTAATGTCTGAGCACAGCTCGGCGTTTTGATGGCTAAATGGTGAAATAATGTTGAAGTTGATCTTAGAGAATAAATGTCTTGAATGGCACTGTGCGTGGAGGGGACGCACGCTATTGCGCACGGGTATCATCGTTGGGACTGGTACAAGGTTTATGGCTACACGGACAAAGTCAGCTCCGACAGCAACGCAACACAATTTTTACAGCTACGCGGTCTAGTTAAGTGGAGGTACAATTTAGTTATTCAGGTAAGATAAAGGCTCAAACGAAACGAATCCCCGCCTCCAACCACTCGGTGCTCCAGGAGTATTATTCACGCGCGCAAGTGCGCGCATAAAGTA
Source organism: Gammarus roeselii (assembly GCA_016164225.1). NCBI lineage: Eukaryota > Metazoa > Arthropoda > Malacostraca > Amphipoda > Gammaridae > Gammarus > Gammarus roeselii. The sequence goes on along the minus strand of SDVV010003174.1, from coordinate 5,791 downwards.
TCGTCGAAATTGGTATTAGGTCTACGACTTCACGAATTAGATCAACTCCAACCACAACGCGTCACAGGGCTTATAGCTAAGCAGTCCAGGTCAACCCCAGAAACCATATATGATCTGCGCACGCGCGAGCGAGAACAGACTGAAGAAAAAACACCAATTCACAAAATCACAAACAGAAACTCCCGCACAAATTCACTAGCATTATATATTATACGCGCCAAACCGCCCTACGGGGGAGTCTGCATTAACTTCGCGTTGGGACTCCGGTGGAACATGGAAGCAAATAATAAATAAATAAATATACGCGCCAAAATTGTGGCTCGTCAAGAAAGGGCAGGTTCGTCACGGGCAGAAAAACTGCTCGTATTATTGATTTCGCACTCCTTGTTCAAGGGGATAGGATGGGGGAGAGGGGGCAGAGGTTCCTTGGGTCCCAATAGAGCCCAACAAGTCCCCCGGGTCTTCCCGAGTTCCCCGGATCCCTCGAGACCCCTCGTGTCAGCACATCTCGACTCGTCTCGAATAATTTCGGCCAGTCTCGGCTCGTCGCGACCAACTAGATTTTATCTCGACGCACCTCGACCAGCCTCGACGCGACCCTTGCTCTTTGCGCCAGTAATCCGCGTACTATACTGGTTAATTGCTTTACTCAAGCATTTCACATATATATTCTGTGTATTGGCTTTACAGCGTGGGGGGGAGGGAAGCAGGGGTACCAGGGTTCAGAGGGGCCTCAAGCGGGTCTCAAAGTTTCTCAGGGGGGTCCGAAAGGATCTCAAGTGTGTCACAAAGGGCCCCAGAACGGTGTAAGTGGATCCCCCCAAATACTCCTGGCCTTCGAAGTTCCTCGGGTTCCCGAAACCCTCGGTTCCCCCGTCCCGTGGGTCCCACGAGTTTCCCTTATTACCAGGTCACCTAGTCTAAACCAACTTCGGTTCGTCTCGACTCGTCGCCTCGCCAGTTGACTAGTCTTCACTCGCCTCAAACTGCCTAACCTCGCCTCGTCCCCTCCACGCACAGTGCCATTCAAGACTTCCACTCTCTAAAATCAACATCAACATTATTTCACCATTTAGTCATCAAAACGCCTAGCTGTGCTCGGATATTTATTAGGCGCCCGGGAGGTTGGACTACACTAACACACCGCATAGTACACCTAGAGCCCCTGCAGGCGTCTAACGATACATAATTATATAACTAATCCAAATAAATCGCCATGAAAAAAGGGCACAGATAACTAATAGAGCCCGTGAAATAAGAAATACTAAAATAAAGTGTTAATAATCTATAAAATGAATAATCATCCATCCACCCCAAATTTTCTTCCGGAGAGATTTAGATTGTGCCCACTTGAACCAAATTTTTCTCCGCAGCGGGCTCGGTTATTGGTTCCTAAACCATGCAAATGATGCATGGTGATATTCAAACCCACACCTTCGGCATAGAAGCGAACTCTGTAGTATTCACTACTCCAACAGTTTCATCGAGACTGCCAAGTCCTCATATATATACATGTACATGGCATCTAGCGGAAATGATGCATTCTCAGTAAATTGCAGTGAAAAATACAGCAACACTCACGAATTAATCACCAATCTTCATAATCAGCAAAACGTTCAGACGAGAAAATCAATCACTGATTCCGGTGTTGATTATTTAGGATACCCAACTTAGAAATAAGGAAGGTCATCCGTGTCGTTGAACTTTCTTCAAGGGCTATACAGCAGTTAATATATGAGGATTGTCCTGTACATGTTGTAATTTTTTACTTATAAAATGCCAAACAGCTGAAGGTCAGTTAATATCCAAATTCAATGTTGCTTTTTTTTTTCATAGATGAGGCGATTCATAGCCTTGTTCTACCATTTGGTTGTTTGCCGCTGTACAGAAAAGAATGGAGAAATGTTAATCAATATTTTTCAAGTTGGAATTTGCCTTGCCTAGCCTAACCATAGCAACACAATTGCAGACACACGAGTAATTGACGACTGGAGAACGCAGCTGCCTTGATGAAGTAGACTTCAAGCCCACGGATTGATTGCGGACCATTATTCCGGATCAGCATTTAGGTGTCGCATGACACCCAGGAAGACCACTAATGAAGGTTCTAAGGTCATACGCAGTCGCCTCGAAGTCGGGACCTGTGTTTGCAACACTGTACTCGTTTCGTTAGGTGGAATAGTAGTTGTTTCCGTTTTCACTGGAGTCCCAATGCGAAGTTAATGCAGACTACACCGTAGGGCAATTGAACAGTGGCTAAGTAGGTGCAGCGTAGATTACGAGTAGGTTCAACGCAGATTCCTAGTAGGTTTACAGTGATTCAGAGTAGGTTTAACGTATATTACGAGTAGGTTTAACAACATGAGAGGACAGGACCCCGAGATGTTTGATTTGGGCCTCATTTCCACCAGAGCCTTAACGTGAGTCATAAAAGGCTCCCCCGTAGGGGACCTGAGACATGTGGAGGAAGAATGGGAGTTTAAGGGATGCGTTGCTGAGATGTGCGGAGAAGGTGTGTGGAGGTCAAACTGGCGGTGGCACGGAAAAGAGGAGCGTTTGAGGAGTGGTTGCAGGTGAAGTCGATGGTGGCTTATGAATCTACAAGGAGAGGAGAAACGAGGTGAAGCGGGTGGTGAGAAGAGCCAAAAGGGACGCTGATGCCAGGTGGGGCAAACTTGTGCCAGAATTTTGAGGAGAACAAAAAGATGTTCCGGAAAGCGGTGAGGAGGGTGGGAAAGGGAGAGACTGGAGAGGAGGAAGTGGTGAAAGATGAAATTGGCCAGTTGTTGAAAGTGGTAATGTACGGAAGAGGTGGGTCGAGTATTTTGATGAGTTGTTGATTTGATTTGATTTGGGCCTCATTTCCACCAGAGCCTCAACGTGAGTCATAATAGGCTCCCCTGTAGGGCTCAATGTTCATGGATTCCAGAAGGCTCGCACACCTCTGTGTGCAAGAAAAACAACTTTGTCAAAGTTAAATTTATTTGAACATTTTAGTTTCGTCAGACGCACGCTGGTGCGCACAGGAATAATGTTTAGATGAAACGGACCTTCGATTCCAATCATTTAGAACTTCATGAGTAATATACATGCGCGCTAGTGCGTACAGGTGGCATCGTCGAGATTGGTACAAGGTCTACGGCTACACGGACAAAGTCAGCTCCGACAGCAACGCAACAAGAGGTTCACAGCTGCGCGGTCCAGTTAAATTATTGTAGTTTTCATTCATCAGGTATGATGAAGACTCCGACAAAACGAATCCCCGCCTCCAATCATTTAGCACTTTAAGATTAAGGTGTACGCAAGCTAGGGCGCTCAAGCAGATTCGTCGAGACAGGTACTAGGTCTACGGCTACACGGACAGAGTCTGCTCCGACAGCAACGCATCACAGTCAATTTAATTTATTTGAGCTAGATAGACGAAACCTTATGCCTCTAATCATTTAGAACTTCATTAGTAATTTGTACGCACGCTAGTGCGTATAGGCAGCATCATCGAGTCTGGCACAAGGTTCCCGGCTACAAGGACAAAGTCAGCTCCGACAGCAGCGCAATACTATGTTTACAATTACATGGCCTACTTCGGTTACATTACAATTTATGCATTCAGGACGATAAAAACTCAGCCAAAACGAATACCCACCTCCACCCCTCAGACCCTCAAAGAGTAATATGTACGTACGCCAGTGAGCACAGGTTGTATAGTCACGAATCAGATCAACACCAACCGCAACGCATCACAAGGTTTATAGTTACGCGGCAAATGTCAACCAAAGACATAACAATTGGTCCGCACACGCGCGAGCAAGCGCAGACTGAAAAAACGCTTATTCACAAAATCACAAGCAGCAGCTCTCGCAGAAGTAAACTAGCATTATTTTATGCGACAAGATTGTGGAACGTGAAGAGGAAAGAAAGGGCAGGTTCATCGTGGGCTATAAACTGCTCAGATTTTTATCATCGCACGTATTGTTTAAGGGGATAGGGTGAGGGGGATGGGGGCGCAGAGGTCCCCTGGGTCCCAAAAGAGCCCGATGAGCCCCGGAGGGTTACCCAAGTCCCCCTGTTCCCCTGAACCCCGAGCCTCCCGGGTCCATAGAGTCCCCTCGTCTCAGCTCATCTCGGCTCGTTTCAACTCATTTCGGTCAGTTTCGACGCGTCACGACCAACTCGACTCGTCTCAACATGTTTAGACTTATTTCGATTAACCTCGACCAGCCTCTGCGTCAGCAATGTTGTGGACTGTAATAACTAGTATTCTCTACTCAAGCACTCCACATATATACATTCCTCTGTGTATGGGTTTTACAGCGTAGGGAGGGGGGAGCAGAGCAGTAGTAGTTGTAGTATTAGTAGTAGTTGCTTCCATTTTCCACCGGAGTCCCAACGCGAAGTTAATGCAGACTCCCCCGTAGGGCAGGTAGTTACCGAGTAGCTTTACAATATTTATTTATTTATTATTTGCTTCAATGTTACACCGGAGTCCCAACGCGAAGTTAATGCAGACTCGAGGTTTACAATAGTTACAGAGTAGCTTTACAATAGTTACAGAGAAGCCTTACAACAGTTACATAATAGGTTCACAATAGTTGCTCCAGTAGTAGTAGTAGTAGTAGTAGTAGTTGCTCCTATCTTCCATCGGAGTCCCAACGCGAAGTTAATGCAGACTCCCCCGTAGGGCAATTGAAGAGTGGCATACTAGGAGCAGCTTAGATTCAGAGTAGGTTTACCGTAGTTACAGAGTAGATTTACCTTAGTTGCAAAGTAGGATTACAAAAGTTACAGAGTAGGTTTACACTAGTTACAGAGAATGTTTACCGTAGGTTCAAAGCAGGTTCAAGGCAGATACTGAGTAGGTCTCTGCGCTATTTTTTTATCTCACTCAATCATTTTGGGGTTGGAGTGGGGTGGCAGAGGTGTCTCGGGTCCCAAAAGAGCCCGATAAACCCCGGAAGATCCCCAAGTCCCCCGGGTCCTCCAAGCTCTCCGGGTCCCCCGAGCTCCCCGGGTCCCCTCGTCTTAGCTCATCTCGGCTCGTCTCGAATCACCTCGGACAGTCTCGGCTTGTCGCGCGACCAACTCGACTCGCCTCAACATGCTTCGGCGAATCTCGACGCACCTCGACCTGCTTCGACGCGACCCTCGCCCCCCGGGCCAGCAATCCGCGGACTGCAACGGTCAACAGTTCCACTCAGGCATTTCACAAATGAACATCTTTGTCTAACACATATACAAAGTAGGCTGAACTTTGATACAGAGTAGCTTCAACGCTTAGGTACCAAGTAGGTTCAACGTAGACACAGAGAAGGTATTTGAGCTAACGATTTTTTATCCTCAAGCATTCTGGGGCTGGAGCGGGGTTGCAGAGGTGTCTCGGGTCCCAAAAGAGCCCGACGAATCCCGGAAGATCCCCCAAGTCCCCCGGGTCCCCCCAGCTCTCCGGGTCCCCTCGTCTTAGCTCATCTCGGCTTGTCTCGATTTGATTTGATTTGATTTGGTCCTCATTTCCACCAGAGCCTCAACGTGAGTCATAATAGGCTCCCCCGTAGGGCTCGACGATCATTGATTAAAGCAGGCTCGCACGCCTAAGTGTGCGAGGAAAAAACAAAACAACGCTTTCAACGTTAGAAAAAAGTGAAAGTTTTAGCAATAACAGACGCACGCTGGTGCGCAAAAGAAAAAACGCTTACTCGAAACGGACCTCCGCTTCCAATCTTTTCAAACATTAAGTGAGATATGTACGCACCTTAGTGCGTACAGGTAGCATCAAGATTAATACGTCAGCGGCCAC
>SDVV010003173.1:0-21740 GCA_016164225.1 Gammarus roeselii | reverse complement strand
CATCCTACATCTAATTCCTTCACAATTAACATATATCCTAATTCCTTCATAAATAACATATATCCTAAATCTTTTCTATCTAATACCTTCACTAAAATCATATATCCTAAATCCTTCACAAAATAACAAACATAGAGTCACTAATTATCCAGGGCGATTCTTGTAGTACGGTTCTTGTAGCCCCTACTTTTCATTGCCGTTCTCGTAGCCCCTACTTTTCATTGCCGTTCTCGTAGTACGGTTCTTGTAGCCCCTACTTTTCATTGCCGTTCTCGTAGTACGGTTCTTGTAGCCCCTACTTTTCATTGCCGTTCTCGTAGTACGGTTCTCGGACACATACCTACTACTTTTATACAACTAAACCGCGTAGCTGTGAATATTGTGTTGCGTTGCTGTCGGAGCTGAATTTGCCCGTGTAGCCACTGACCTTGTACTAATCTCGACGATGCTACCTGTACGCACTAGGGTGTGTACATATCACACTTATAGTTCTAAAGGATTGGAAGCGGAGGTCCGTTTCGAGAAAGCGTTTTTTCTTTTGCGCACCAGCGTGCGTCTGACATTGCTAAAGCTTTCACTTTTTTCTAACGTTAACAGCGTTGTTTTGTTTTTTCTTCGCGCACTTAGGCGTGCGAGCCTACTGGAATCAATGATCATCGAGTCCTCCGGGGGGGCCTATTATGACTCACATTGAGGCTCTGGTGGAAATGAGGCTCAAATCAAATCCAGAGCGTCGCACTCGAACCAGTCTGCATGAAAGAAAGACGAACTCCTCAGAAGTTCCTCATCGACAGGAGACCTGACTCTGGTCGTAATCGACGACACAAATGAACGCGTCTCAAAGCTGGACGCGAATATAACCGGAATGCAAGATATGCAAAATGATGGGCCTTCCCTAGCTGGAGATTGAGGACTGCTCGGCGCCCTATAGTGAAGTCGGCGAACGCCTCACTAAACTCGAGAACCTTTGTGCTACTATGAATACCCGACTGGATGAGCTGACGAAGAGGATAGAGACCAGGGAATCCGAAACCTGTTCGTGTACTTCCGCCTTTGACCTCTCTGATAACATCCCTCTCCTCCCAGCCAAAACTCGTATAGCCCGAACACAAAAAAACACAATGAGGAGACAATACACACGATTTGATGACCACAACCTATTCAACAACGGCCCTAAATTCCCTGAACACTTGAAAATGACATTCGATGTCAACGAAAGACCGGATCTTTACCTATATAAACTACGAGAAGAACTGGGTTCCATGACTGACCGTCCAATTCTCAACGTCACCGCCAGCGGTGACGATAGCTTCACCATTAAAGTAGACACAAAACTTCTGACTTACACTATACTCTTCTAAAACAGAATATGCGAAAAACCTTGCAAAATCATACCACACCCAACTTTTTCCATTAGTTCAGACCTGATTTACATCGAGGGTCTCCCGAGTGATGAACCCGACGAATTCATCACCGGACTCGTCCAATACGAGGAATGTATGGTTGAAGCGAAAATTGCACCAAGAATCAAACCAAAAAGAAACTCCACCACGGCCCTTCTGGTAAATTAAATTGCCCCACCCCACCTAACTACATAGACATACCTTTTTTTGACGCCGAAACCAAGGTTACACCCTTTGAAAGACGTCCAATGCGATGCTATAAATGCCAGAAATACGGACACACGAGCCGAGATTGTAATGGTTAAAAAAAAGCTCAAACTGCTCCCAAGACGACCACGAATGAAGCTTGGGAAGCCTTTAATTTAACACACCAACATGGATGATCAACCCACCACCGGTCAACCTAGACCTGCAAATTTACCCTAAAGCAACTACCCCTACCAACGCGTACCGGCAGGAATTCCTAAGACTACTTGAGGAAGAATATTTTGAGCGCCGCCACATATACACTGTCGGCTCCTAAACCGCGGACGGAGTGTTTACAAGTGTAGGAAGACAACAACAGGCCTATTGACCCAAACTGGGTTGTCTTTTCATGGCAAGAGGATTAGTTCTGAAGTAGAACGTCTAAGAGAGCTTTTTGTGCCATTCCTGTTTTTTTTTAACAGGAAATAGAACGGTTTAGCCATTTATCGGCGATTTATGTAGAATTTATCGAACCGCAACTTCAACGTTTTTATTGTATTGCTGTTTACAACCTCCGCTGGAAGTTTGTTCCATTCTTCGACAACTCAATACGTTATGAAATTGCGATTGATGTCTAGTGAGAAACGTTTCCCAACGATTTTGGATCCATTGTTCCTAGTCACTCCGTTTGTATCTAAAGTGAAAAGGCTCGCTCGGTCGACGTTTTCCTTACCCTTCATAATCTTCCACACTTCTATCATGTCGCCTCTGACTCGACGTTTCTCCAGCGAATGAAGATTGAGTTCACTAAGCTTGTCTTCGTACGATTCATTCCGCAGCGAAGGGATGAGTTTGGTAGCTCTACGTTGAACCTTCTCAAGTTTAATAACGTCTTTTCTAAGGAATGGAGACCAGAATTGAACGGCATACTCGAGATGCGGTCTAACAAATGCATTAAATAACTTGAGCATACTGTGTGGGTTTTTGTACGAGATGGTGCGGGATATCATACCTAGCACTTTGTTGCCTTTCTTGGCAGCATCGTTACATTGCTTGCTGCTTTTTAGGTCGTTACTAATGATGACACCTAAATCTCTCTCTTCGGTGACGGGAATGAGTTTTTTTCCAGACATTGAATATTCGTGTTTTGGGTTATGAGGACCTATGTGCAAAGCTTTGCATTTGTCTACATTAAATTTCATTTGCCACTTTTCTGACCAATCAACAATTTTGTTCAAGTCTAGTTGGATCTGCTGACACTCCAGTTCAGTTTGCACTTTTCCCCCGATCTTAGTATCGTCTGCAAACTTGCTAATGTTTGAGAGTACGTTGCTATAGAGATCGTTACTGAATATTATAAAGAGAATCGGCCCTAACACAGATCCTTGAGGCACGTCGCTTGTAACATTAACCCAGGGGGAGGAAGCTCCGGTAAGTACAACCCGCTGCCGTCTGTCCGTAAACCAGCATTTTATCCAGTTGTTAAGCTCGCCTCGAATACTGATGCTTTGCAATTTACTAATTAGGCGCTTGTGGGGTACTTCATCAAAGGCCTTGTGAAAGTCAAGGTAAATGATATCGATTGGACATTTTGTGTCGTGGATTTCGATCATATTTCTGAAAAAGAGTAGCAGATTTGTAAGACAGGAACGGTTGTGTCTGAAGCCATGCTGGGAGTCGCCAATCAATTTGTTTGATTCTAAGGAATCTGTTATTTTGTCCTTGATCAAACTTTCCATCAACTTGCCAATGACTGTGGTGATACTGATTGGACGGTAGTTGCCGGGTTATTTGTCCCCGTTTCTAAAAATTGGGAAACATTGGCCTCTTTCCATATAGAGTAGCAGGTACCGTATATGAGAGATTGGGGGAAAAGGTTTGATCAATGTTCGGCGATTTAGTTTCTAGTCTCTTTTAGAATTCTAGGATGAATTTGGTCTGGACCTGGAGATTTGGTGACCTTTAATTTATCTATATATTTATGACCTCCGGCGGAGGAAAAGTTCACTGTGGTGAGGACTTCAATTTGTTTTGCCGCGATGATATCCTCAGGATTAGAAATATCCTGATTCTCTACCGTAAATACGGAGCAAAAGTATTCATAAGTAGAACACTCATCTTGGTGTCGTTCGTTTCTAGCTCACCAACATCGTTCTTGATTGTTTTTTTTTCGAAATATAACTAAAAAAATTGTTTCGGATTAGTTTTGGCATTGGCAGGAATTTCCTTTTCATAATCTTTCTTCTTACGTTTCAGGACCCTCTTTAGATCTCGTCTGCTAATTTTGTATTCATTTTTTGCTACGTCGTCATGTGGATGTCTCTGCTCCATCGAATGCTTTGCTTCCTTTTGTGAATGAAGGCGCTGCAATTTTCCTTTCCAGTACTTGGGCTGATAGGCTGCTGTTCGCCTGTTTGTGCGCGGGATATGCTCATGTTCAATATTTTTAAGTGCAGTCAAGAAATAGTCAAGCGATTAATTGACATCTTGTCCAAGGGTTATATTTGCTGCCATCATTGACTCTCTTAAGCCATCTAAATTAGCTAATCTGAAGTTAGGGACTTTTTCGCAGTTTGTTGATGTTTCCAACTCGAGCTCTATCAAAAAAGTGACACAGTTGTGGTCACTAGTTCCGAGTGGTTCGCCTACTTCGACGTTCGTGACATGAGAGTCGCTTGCACTAAATAGGAGATCAAGAATGTTGCTACCTCTTGTAGGCGTCTTCACCATTTGGGTCATGAACGCCTCATCTGCAAAATCAATCAGACATTGGCCTGTGGCAATACATTCGTCTGATTCCCAATCAATACCGGAAATATTGAAATCGCCAAGCACAATACTGTATTGTGTTGTGACAACATCGACGAGGGTGTTGTAAAGATCGATATCATCTGCAACCTTGCTTTTAGAGGGGTGATAGACGAGTGATTTGACGTTTTATATGTATACCTACTACTTGGATTGATACTATGTCGTGCCTGTTGTTTGGAATGGTGATTTCTAATACTTGCAGAATGTTTTTCACGCGAAACAGCACTCCTCCGCCCTCTTGGCCCTGTCTATCTTTGTGAAATAGTGAGTAACCGGTAAGAGTAAATTCGCCTAAATAATGCCTGGTGCTCAATTTCATCCACGACTCAGTGATTGCTATTATGTCGATACTTTCGTTCAATGCAAGTAAACCTAGTTCTTCGATTTTGTCTCCGAGACTCTAGCGTTCACGTAGTAACATTTGAGAGCACCGTTAGTCACACTGACTTGATTTGCTTGACTTATTTTGTTTCTACTCTGAGGTCTTGTGTCGGAGCCAAGACTTTCGTTTTCGTTTACACGGGTTACCGCCCTACGGGGGAGTCTGCATTAACTTCGCGTTGGGACTCCGGTGGAAGGAAGCAAATACAAAGACAAATTTACGCGGGTTGTACTAGCAGAGCTGCGACTACTGCCTCTAACTCGGACTGGATTGATGACAAGAACTTTTTTTGCTAGGACCTGTGGTGGTGTTTTGATGGGCACTTGTATTTATTGTGTATCTCGTGTTGAAACGGGCGAAGGTCGCTGTGTCGTTTCGGCGGGCACTGCTGGCGGAGTTGTTGCATGATACCGTTTGTACTTTTTGTCTTATTTTCCTTGACAAGTCCAGCGCTGATGGTTTTTTAAGGATGTGTTCGATGGTATCAAGCCCATACGTGTTAATGCCAGCCTTGTTGGCGATTCTATTAAAGTTATAGTACTTTGGGTCGATCATCGTATCCCAATGATCCGAGAAAGAGATTTTCTGGGCTTTGCAGAAAGATGCTAGACGATTGTTAAGTAAAATCATCTTTCTTAACTTATATCAACTTTGGTTCGGATGGGGCAGGATACCAGTGACATGGTGGTTGGCGTGTGATGGTTTGATGTTGTTTAGCATGGCTTCGTATATTTTCCATGTTGATTCCGTCTGCGATACGTCTTTAGCTCAGACTTCTTTTAAAATTTGCTTAAATGAATGTATTCTTTCCTTTGCGATAATGCCTTCGACCTCGTCGATTTTCAAATCAGCTTTGCCGAGTATTTTCAGTTGAATTCTCCCTTTTCGCAGATTTGATTTGAAGGAGGTGACATTGTAATCACCTATCACAATAGTTTCCTCTGTATTCAGAGAGTCCATTTCATCGGGCAATACATTGAATCGGTTACGTGTATTTGGGTCGAGAGTGGCGAGATTGTGGTTCAACGTGTGATGCATTGTTACAGCGTGGCTACCTCCTACTAACTACAGTTGAGGAGAGTGCCTCGCTATCTTTGACTGAGTTTTCTATCGTCTTAATACGATCGTTGGTCTTAGCGTCTAGAGCTAATAGTGTCTTGGCGAATTCGGAGTCTAGGTGCACTTGATTTTGGGTGGCCTCTACAGTTTCTTTGACTGTTGTTAATTCGATGCTTATCAGATCTTTAATAATGTGAAATTGTTTCAGCATGTTTTTCAATTTTGATTCAACAGCTATCAATCGGTTATCCGTGTTGACTGTCTCTGTTATGGATAAGCCATCGGAGGCTTGACTGATTTGTGCTTTCAGTTGTTTGATTTCTTCTGCCGCTTGACAAAATTTACAGCGCAATGTCTTGCATTCCCCATTTGATGGACTGCTACGCAAAGTCCTGGCAGAGCCAAAAGAACTTTGACAATCCATTAGATCGGGGGCGTTCGAGGTGTGGTAGATTCCACATTCTAACTTATTCTGAACCATCTTGGACTGTTATAGAATTTACCAATGGGAAAATAGACCGTTAGCTTAAGTTCTATTTTTTGTGGTTTCTTGTGGACAGCAGATATGAATGCAATACTATAATAAGATGCGGGATGTGACTATTATGTCGAAAATTCAAAAACAGAATTAAAACGGGAATAATACAAAGGAGAGTCTGATACGCGTATCGTCGGATGCGCGTTAGCGCAAGGTTACTTCCTACTGCGGGATTTGGGTTGAATGCAAAGCTAAACTAACTTGTAGCTGGGAGCCGCTGCTGTGTGCGGGGACACCCCACTCTCGGCCACCCTCCCACAAGAGGCCTCCGTGTTCTCTGCGGAGCTCCACGCACTCGAACTAGCCATCTCTATTGCAAAAACACATCGCTTCCCTCAAATACATCGTATTCTCAGGCAGTCTTGGTGTCCTCACCCAGCTTGAAACACTGCACTACGAACATCCCATTCTACGTAAAATGCAGCAGGATCTCTTTGTGATGACCGAGACGGGTCAGGTAATGGAATTCAGCTGGATCCCCGGGCTCGTGGGAATAAGAGGAAACGAACTTGTTTACTAGCTTGCTAAACTGACATCAAGTCACAAAGAATATTTGTTTCGCAATACATTACCGGGACTGGTTCCCTATCATAAACTCCCATATAACATCCCGATGGGATGAAATGTGGCAACTGAGTGGACAAAAACTGCTTCCAGTCAAACCCTCAGTGTGAGAATGGGGAACAAAGTTCACCAACAGAAAAGACAAAGTGTTCATCAACCGCTTGTGCGCGGGACACACGTGGATAACTCACTAACACCTGATGGATGTCGACATAGGCCCATACGCGCCACCTTGCCCCTGTTGCCACCAAGTGGCTATCAGAGTGAAACACTTACTGATGGATTGCAACGCACTCGCGGCAGCCCGACCAGCGTTCCTAAATCCCCCGTGCAACCTACAAAGCCTACTCACGGACTCAGCCAACCGTAAAAAGCTGATCGCTTTCGAAAAACACACTGGACTATACGAAGCTGTCTAAGCCCCAAACACCTGAGCAAGTAAGGTGGTCTCTCCACTCCATTAAGCACAACAATAACAACACATTTTACGAAGATACGCGTCAACTCTTTACTCTCTCGTACGCGCTAGTACGCGAATGTGCCACAATTGAAATACGTACGGACTTCATCTTGACATGACTAATATTTTCGCACGCGAGGCTGTGCGAACTTGCCTGAATCAACGACGGCCGCGCTCTACGGGGGAGCCTATTATGACTCACGTTGAGGCTTTGGTGGAAATGGGGCTCGAATCAAAATCAAATCTTACTTGAAAAATGAAAACTACTGTAATTTAACTGGACCGCGCAGCTGTGAACCTCGTGTTGCGTTGCTGTCGGAGCTGACTTTGTCCCTGTAGCCGGAAACCTTGTACCAATCTCGATGATGCTACCTGTACGCACTAGCGCGCATACATATTACTCACGAAGTTCTAAATGATTGAAAGCGGAGGTCCGTTTCGTCTAAACATTATTCTTGTGCGCACCAGCGTGCGTCTGACACTACTAAAATGTTCAAATCGTTTAATTTTGACAACCTTGTTTTTCTTGCACACAGAGGTGTGCGAGCCTACTGAAATCCATGATCATTAAGCCCTACGGGGGAGCCTATTATGACTCACGTTGAGGCTCTGATGGAAATGAGGTCAAAATAAAATCAAATCAAATTGATGAATTTATTTTCTTGGGTCCTTCTTTGACGCTACAAAGACTACTCACACCACTTGCAGAAAAATGTTAAACACTTCCGGTGAACGTACCGGCCAATACGAAGCAGTGTAAATATTAAACAGCAGAACAAGCTAAATAATTCTTCCACCCCACAATGTTCTTTGGTATATTAATCAGAAAGGACTGAAACAATGATCTACTTGGAGAGCTTCGAGTAAGCCTAATTTTCGTGAAAAATTTAATTAAGTGTTTTTTTCATTATGCACTGGCGTTACAAAATAATAATTGGCGTTTTATTTCGATGTTATTGTTTCCGAACATACTGGAATGTAAGCCTATCAGAATTTATGATCTTCGCGCCATCGAGGGGGCTCATTAAGGCTCATGTCTAAACTTCTGTGGGGATGAGCCTCTTTATATAGTCTGATCATCCTCGTCTGCCCACAGAGCCATCTCCCCTGACCGCCAAGATTTGCTTCTATGGCTTCACTGCTGCCAGGATCAGCCACTCAATCTGCTACCTGAATGAGCTCATGCCCTACAGGGGTATAAGCTTTATAGTGGGCCAGGCTATCAACGTCTTCCTTGCTGGCAGCGTCATCTACAACTTCCTGTAAGAAAAGTATCTACTTCATTGCATGACAGGCTGTCAATCTCTTCCTTGCTGGCAGTGTCATTGAGAACTCTATAACAAATGCCTGCATCATAGTACCCAGGAAACTGCTCGTTTGTGACTTGTTCATTCGCAGCACATTGTTAACCTTGAGCTATTAAATATGTTATTAATCCCTGTAGTTTGTTTTACCTTGAATGCTCTGCATTAAAACCCTACCATAGGCATCCGAGTTCGTACGGATTAGAGTAAAGTGACCAAGGTAAGTTTGGAAGGAAGAGTAAGCTAATAAACCCTACCATAGGCAACTCTGTTCGTACGGATTAGAGTAAAGTGACCAAGGTAAGTTTGGAAGGAAGAGTAAGCTAATAAACCCTACCATAGGCAACTCTGTTCGTACGGATTAGAGTAAAGTGACCAAGGTAAGTTTGGAAGGAAGAGTAAGCTAATAAACCCTACCATAGGCAACTCTGTTCGTACGGATTAGAGTAAAGTGACCAAGGTAAGTTTGGAAGGAAGAGTAAGCTAATAAACCCTACCATAGGCAACTCTGTTCGTACGGATTAGAGTAAAGTGACCAAGGTAAGTTTGGAAGAGTAAGCTAATAAACCCTACTATAGGCAACTCTGTTCGTACGGATTAGAGTAAAGTGACCCAGGTAAGATTGGAAGGAAGAGTAAGCTAATAAACCCTACTATAGGCAACTCTGTTCGTACGGATTAGAGTAAAGTGACCAAGGTAAGTTTGGAAGTAAGAGTAAGCTAATAAACTCTACCATGAGCAACTGAGTTCGTACGGATTACAGTAAAGTGACCAAGGTAAGTTTGGAAGTAAGAGTAAGCTAATAAACTCGACCATGGGCAACTGAGTTCGTACGGATTAGAGTAAAGTTAACGAGGTAAGTTTTGAAGTAAGAGTAAGCTAATAAACTCTACCATGGGCAACTGAGTTCGTACGGATTAGAGTAAAGTGACCAAGGTAAGTTTGGAAGGTAGTGTAAGCTAGAGACGTCGGTTAGTTTTGCCATTAGTTCATTACTGCCATCTTCTTTTATTTGAAACCTTGCTGTTATCTTCAGTCACGATTTGTACGAGGTCGCAGACCTCGTGCATTGGATCCCAGTTTTGTGTCTAGTCTCCATTTTGCAGGTCTGTTGGTCCTCAGAGTTGCAATGCCTTCGGGCTTGTCAATGAGGCCTTGGTTGAATTGTAAATTTTTGCCTATTACCCGCCAACCAGACTACTGGTCTTAGTCTCTGAGGCTACAACTGAATTCCGTTGCCCGTGACCGAAGTTCACTGTTGTGTCTCCAAACTGAGCTCAGATTTAAAAAAAATAGCAAAGGAATGTGTGTAACACGCTTTTTATTCCTGTATGGAGTAACTAAGTCTCGTCACACGGCAGTGTTTTATTGTCTATTTGAGGAATATCTATTTGCCGTTCCGTTTTTTCTCATTTTTAAAACACCTGGCTTATGATAAGGGTTACCTGACCTTTACAACGGCTTTCGTAAGAACAATTTATTTTCATCTGCCGGCGTATAATGAGGATGATGTTTAGCGAGTAAGATAGTCATTCATCGGATCGTTCCTTTCTATATCTTATAGTTTGATGTGAAGAAATTTGTATGTTTTGTCGTACAGATAGCCGTTCTTTCCTTACCTGGAGGATGGCTAGCTTAGACTGTCAGAGAGGTGGGAGACGTCCAATCTTTCCGTCACATGACCGTGGTGTCGTTGCCTCGGCTCGATCTCACAATTTACTGAACCAGAGGCTGGCACTGCAAGCGGGAGCGCTGCCCACTCGGCGGCCGTAGTTGAGCTACACCCTGATGCCCTGTACAATATCCGTGCCCCGCGCAGTAGGACTTTCTCAGCGTCGGTGGTCATCCTGTCTAGGAGTAACTACTTAACATATGATTGGTAAGGATTAAACTATTTGTCTCGGAAACCCAATTACCCTTGATGGTTTCTTACTCGCGGAATTAAATTTTCACTGTTCCCTTAACCACGTTTTACTGAGAACCCCTTAGATATCACAGGCTGGTCCCTAGTTTGTACGTGGACCTTAAACCACACGTTTGTCTTGCTTGCAAAGTTTTCAATCAACATAAACGTTAGAAGCGGTAGAGCCGGTCAAGAGGCCTTTAAGAGTGAGCTTGCTGGCCCTTGGCATGAACCAGGGGTCCAATCGGGGGAAGGAGGAAGCCCCCACCTGAGAGGGACCAACACTCCTTCCAGAGTGACGAAGACCAAGATTCCAACGGCCAAGAACGTCAGCCTCTCCAAGATGACCAGCGCCACCACAGCCGGAGACGACCGGAGAGACAACCGCATCGACGAGTTAACCAGGAACGCCCAGGAAATCAGGAATCTACAAAGCCAAGCGTCCGGCCTCTCTGAGCAGGAAGCAGAAGTTTTCGCCGCAGAACCTGGCACAATTGACGACCGTGTAACGAGGCTCGAGTTTATGTCAAGGCCATTTTTCTCCATATCCATGAACTAGTAAAGAACCAACTAACTAAAGAACCCGCAAATTACGCAAGTACATCTACCTCAACGTCCGACGACAACTCTTCACCCCACAAAAAAACGAGCTTGGAGGGCTGCATGGAGGAAGCAATATACGCCATTCAATGGACACAACTCGTTCAACAAAAGTCATACCTTTCCCGAACACCTGAAGATCACGTTCGACGCCAACGACAGACCGGATATTTGTCCATACACTGCGTAAAGCGCTAGGCTCTTTCACTGGCCGCCCAGTCCTGAGCGTCGCCACCAGCAGCGACAAAGGCTTTGCCATCAGAGTAGACACAAAACTTCAAAGTGATAGGATTTTTTTCCAAAACTAGACTCTGTGAAAAGCCATGCAAAATAGTGTCACACCCAACTTCCTCTACAAGTTCAGGTTTGATCTACGTTGAAGATATCTCGAAGGAGGAAATCGAGGAGTACATCACTGGACTCGTTCAATACGAAACTGCGCCGCCGAAGCAAAAATCGCACCAAAGATCACACCAAGGAGAGAGACTACCACAGCCCTTATACTAAAATTCAACAGCCCTACTCCATCTAAGTATCTAGACATTCCCTTCTGCGACACCAGAACCAAGGTTACACCATTTCTGACGTTCGATGCGATGTTATAATTGCCAAAAATACGGACACACGAGAGGAAACTGCAATGGTAAGCAAAGATGCTTATACTGCTCCCAGGACGCCCCTTACAAAGGAAAAGATCCCCAGTCGTGCCAGTCCAAAGAACATCACTGTTTTCACTGCAAAGTAGACGGGCACCCCACCGAACATAGAGATTTCCCAGAGTAGGGGAAGGAGAGAGCGATCCTCCAATACCAGATAGATCACGGGGTCATCGACGAGAGGCTGTAATCTCGATGCGCTCTTCCCAAAATGACCCTCCTACCCGGTAGAGAAGATCGGCACCATTTTCCACCCACTTCCTCATAACGTTCAACGAAAGTTGCGCAAACGAAGTTGCCTTTTCAGCCAATCCAATTTTGGGTTGGATGGATGATTATTCATTTTATCGATCATTAACACTTTATTATAGTATTTTATTATTTCTTCTAGCTTGGGCTCTATTATTTTTCCCTGCACTTTTTTCATGGGGAAAACTTTAGCATTGGTTATTATTATTATTATATGTATCGAGGTTGGTTGAGACAAGGTGACCCAGAGAGGGGAAGTTTTCGTGGGACCCGCGGGACTCGGGTACCCGGGGTTTCGAGAACTCGGGGGATTTAGGAGACCAGGTGGATTTCGGGGGATCCACTTGGACCTTTCTGGGGCCCCTTGGGACACCCTTAAGACCCTTTAGGACCCTTTTGAGAAACTGTGGGACCCTTCAGAGGCCCCTCTGAATCCTGGAACCTCTGCTCCCCCCTTCCCCCTGAGATGTTTGAGTAGAAGAATTGACCATGACAGTTCGAGGATTGCTGGCGCAGAGAGAGAGGGTCGCGTCGAGGCTGGTCGAGGTGCGTCGAGATCAGTCAAAACATGTTGAAGCGAGTCGAGTTGGTCGCGACGAGCCCAAACTGGCCGAAATGATTGAAGACAAGCCGAGAGGAGCAGAGACGAGTGGCCTGGGGGAGCTCGAGAAGACCCGGCGGACTTGGGTTGCCCTCCTGGATTCATCGAGCTCTTTAGCGACCCAAGGAACCAATGCCCCTCCCACCCTATCCCCTTAAACAATCAGGGCAAAATCGATAATGTGAGCAGTTTTTCAGCCCATGACGAACCTGCTATAACTTTATTTTTCACGATCCATAATATTATAACGCTGGTGTATTTGTGCGGGAGTTCCTTTTTGTGATTTTGTGGATGGGTTTTTTCTCTTCAATTTGTGCTTGCTCGCGCGTGCACGGACCATATGCAGTTTCTGGGGTTGATCTGGACTGCGCAGCTATAAAACCTTGTGACGCGTTGCGGTTGGAATCTATCTAATCCGTGAAGCCATAGACCTTGTACCAATTTCGACGATGCTGTCTGTGCGCACTGTCGCGCGCATGTTATTCATGGAGTTCTAAGTGGTTGGAGGCGAGGGATTCGTTTTGCCTGAGTCTTTTCTTGCCTGAATAAATTAATTTTAGTAAAAATAAAATAGACCGCGTAGCTGTAAGCATTGTGTTTCGTTGCTGTCAGAGCTGGCTTTGTCCGCGTAGCTGTGAACCTTGTACCAATTTCGACGATACTATCTGTGTGCACTGGCATGTGGACATATTACAAATTGAAGTTCTGAGGGGTTGGAGGCGAGGATTCGTTTCGTTTCATCTGAATCTACATCATACCTGAATAAATAAATTGTATTTATACAACAAAACCGCGTAGCTGTAAATATTGAGTTGCGTTGCTGTCGGAGCTGAATTTGTCCGTGTAGCCACTGACCTTGTACTAATCTCGACGATGCTACTTGTACGCAATAAGGTGCGTACATATTACTCTTTAAGTTCTAAAGGATTGGAAGCGGAGGTCAGTTTTGAGTAAGCGTTTTTCTTATGCGCACCGGCGTGCGTCTGACATTGCTAAAATTTTCACATTTATCTAACGTTAAAAGCGTTGTTTTGTTTTTTACTCGCACACTTGGGCGTGCGAGCCTACTGGAATCCATGATAATCTACGGGGGAGCCTATTATGACTCGCGTTGAGGCTCTGGGTGGAACTGAGGATCCAATCAAATTCAGCTAATCCATTAATAATGATGAAGTCACTCACCGAATGACTAGGAGGAAAACTGAAAGAAATCAACGACAGGGAAAGAAATATCTGGCTTACGTCACAGAACGTGAGCAAAGTAACTCTATACAAAAGATTACCTCCATTAACAAACTCAAAGTTACAGTTACAGTTACCGAAGTCCGTCAAGCAACATGGATAAAATCACGTAACGCAAGTTCTACTGCATACCAAATTACCTTCCCGGGACACGACGCACCGGAATTCATGGTAATCCCGGGTGAACAAGAAAGAACCAAAACTTACCCAGTAGCAACATGGCCCCCAATGTGCAAGAAATGCCTTGAATGCTGCCACGTCAGTGCATACTGCCAGCCACACACACCCCAACGTTGCAAGAAATGCGCTGGCGAGCACGACAGAAAAGACTGCACATTCCACCACTGCTCATGCTTCCATGAGGCAGGCGACCGCGACTCCCAAGTACACACGGGCCAAAAAGAAATAACAATTTTCACTAAACAAACGCAGAGTTACACGGAAACAAGCTATCCAATTCTGGAAAGACGTAAACTTAAACCGTCTCGATTATGCCGAAGTAGTCAAATCGACAAGCCAACCAAGCACCCACGACGACATACACACATCATCAGAACAACATCGTAACAAAACCCCAACACTCCCACCTGGCTGCAGTGCTTCCTCACTCATCCCAGCGACCGGCCCCAAACCAGAGACGCACAGTTCTATGAATTATTTATGCTAAGACCTGGAGGACGACGATATGGATGCATCCCCCGCAGTCGCCCACACAGCAAGGCTCACTACTATAAAAACGAGAAGACAAAGAGATGAGGAAACCTCCGATATCCAGGCGCCACTGAGCAAAAAGATCAGTAACAACACTCAAATAACGGCCCGCTAGGACCAAAACCCAGAACTACATCCACCTGTCTAAAATGTGGCTCCATTCGTGGAAAAACAATGCGAGGGACAAGATCCTTCGTTAACAAACCCTGACTTACGGACACGCCATCAGCGAGAACGATCACGGCCTGGCTGACAGCTCTTATCAAGAAGAGCTCATACGCGAGACCTCCGCATAACCAGACATATTATCTAGCCCAAATACCTCACACTCCACACAACCATCTAGACAGATAAAAAGGCTACCACAGGAGAAGAGCGCACTCTCTCACAACGCAAGCACAAAGAGCACACACCCTCGTCTTCCCATGTGAGCACTCGCAGCTGCAACCGCAGTAACCACAGCAAACCACCTTCCACCGAAGGCGGACACTCCTGTGAACACTCCCGACCCGGAACCCCTGGGCAAACTCAAAAACGCGCGCACCACAAAAGCTCCAGCACATCACGCGACCAATTTAGATCATCAAGGTCAGAGTTCGAACAGCCTTCAAAATAAACACCTAAATACTCCAGTGGAACTGCCAGGAACTCTGAAACAAGAAAGACGAACTATTATCCTTAATCGCCACCCATAAACCTTTAGTGATTGGCCTCCAGGAGATCAAACTCCGAGAGACAGCCACCCTCAGAATCCCCCAACATATCATACACCGCGCGAAGGCTACACCAACGTGACTGCTTACGGCGGAGTGGCACTTATGATCCACCAAAGTGTACCTCACCTCCGCCTTCCTCTGAGGACAGAACTCCAAGCTATCGCCGTAAAGATATGCGTCTCAAGGCCAACAACAGTGGTATCCATCTACTCATCAAGAAGCCATGACCTCTCTGAAGCACTATTGACCGAACTGCTTAACCAACTACCCTCACCAGTGCTCCTCGTTGGAGATTTCAACAGCTACCATGAAACATGGGGATGCCTGAAAACAGACCCCAGGAGAGTGATAATGGCTAACACCATAAACACTCACAACCTGGTCCTTCTCAACGACGGACAACCCAACCGAATCACCCCGAAAGTGAATCTGCCATCGATTTATCCATATGCTCCTCAGCTCAGGCACCACAACTCGTTTTGGGAGTTATGCCTTCAACACACGACAGCGACCATCACCCGGTCATCATATCGCTTTCTTTCTTGGTTGGTTGAAGGATACCAACCAACCGAGAAACCCTGTTCCACAAGAACTTCGATTCAACTACCGGAAAGTCAGCTGGGTGGAATACTCGGCACACATCGCGTGGAGTGATGTGGACAACATCCCCGATAGCATGTCTGAACACGAAATCGTCGTCCAACAAGACGAAAAGTTTTAAGCTGCAGCCGAGGCAAGCATTCCCCAATATGCCCCTTCAACCTTCTGTGCAAGAAGCAAGAGATAAGCGTGAAATGCTATACCATGCCTACCGACGCGCACGGTCCCCCAGGAACCGAGTAGCTGGGAAAAGGGCATCTGCTTTATATCGAAACTCTAGTGGAGAAGAAACGTGAAAACTGGTCTCAATTAGTCAATATTATTAATTGAAACACCCCCCTCTTCAGGGAAAACCCGAGCGACCTATTAGCATCCTGTCTGACTGAGGCAGAACTCATTCTTCCCACTCGGAAATCGCAAATAAACTAGCTCAGACGTTTAGCCAGATTTCACAATCGACAAACTACACGGCTGCTTTCCAACGGGAGAGGAAATTGCGCGAAAGCGAACATCTTGACTTTACTTCTAGAAACGAAGAGGCCTACAACAAACCTTTCTTCCTCCACGAATTACAGAGCGCTCTAGACCATACACGTGAAATTTCACCTGGGCCAGACCGGGTAAACATCAACATGATCAAAAAGTTTCCAGATTGCGCCGTGAGCATTTATTAAAAGTGTTCAACACTCAGTACTCAAACTCTTTTTTTCCCGATCAATGACTGGAATCTACAATTATCCCAATACCCAAACCCGGCAAATTCCACGGAGACCCAAGGAACTACCGCCCCATCGCTCTTACCAGCGTTCTCGGCAAGACCATGGAAAGAATGATGAATACACGCCTCGTCGACTTCCTTGATATGAATGCAGGCCTGAACAGCATCCAGTGTGGCAGCCGCAAGCGCCACTCTACGACGGACCACATTGTAAGACTGGATTCTAACATTAGACAAGCATTTGTCCGAGGAGAACACGTGGTTTCCATTTTTTTTACGCGGAAAAAGCATACGATACTACCTGGAAATATGGTATCATGAAGGATCTCCACCGCGAAGGACTGAGAGGCCACTTGACACGTTATATCCACTAATTCCTGCAAAATCGCACCTTCCGGGCTAAGGTCGGCGACACCCTGTCACCATCCTATTCGCAAGAAATGGGCGTCCCCCAAGGAAGCGTCCTCAGTGTCACTCTTTTTATACACAAAATCGGCCGGATAGCAGACATTCTCCCGCGCGACGGAAGATTGCTTTCATCACAATACGTAGATGAGACCACCCTACGGGGGAGTCTGCATTGACTTCACGTTGAGACTCTGGTGAAACCTAAAAGCAACTAATACTACTATACGTCGACGAGTTACAAATAAGCTACAGGCACCCTAGCCTCTCAACAGTTCAACAGGAACTCCAGAAATGTCTAAACCTAGTCGGAAAATGGGCTTCCCTGTACGGATTCCGATTCTCGCCCATCAAAACAAAAAGCATGCACTTCACTCTCGTGCCTGGTTAACATCTAAAACCAGCCCTAAACCTAAACAACACTCCGCTAGTACACGAAGAATCAATAAGATTCCTCTTTCTTGTGTGGGATCCTAAACTACATGACGACCTCATATTGAGCCCTGGAGACCCGCTGCAAGAAAGCAACCGGACTCATCCTCTCTGTAACATCCTTGAAATTCGGAGCAGATATGGACGCCGGCATGACGTTATTCAGAACAGTGATATGCTAGCGCATTGACTATGGAGCACTTGTTTACGGTTCAGCAGACAAAACCACACTAGAACCTCTCTCAATCATAGTAAATAACCCCCTGCGTATCACAACCGGTGCGTTCCGTTCCACACCCATCGAATCCTTGAACGTGCTTGCTAACGAGCATCCTCTTCCGCTCCGGAGAGACAAACTCTCACTACAGTACTATTTCAAGACAAGGAGCTACATCAATAGCTCAGCACTCGGTGACGTCACCAACATTCTTGACAAACGCCTCTTTGCGGCTAAGAAAAACATATGCCCACCCTTTTCACTACGCGTGGATAACTTACTGACCTCGCTGAACATCAGACTCGAAGCAATCAAGCTTTCATTCTCCTATCGAATTCTTCAAATCAACACATCAACGTGGATGATCAGCCCACCACTGGTCAACCTAGATCTACAGACGTACCCCAAATCAACGACCCCAACCAACACGTACCGCCGAGAATTCTCACGACTACTCGATGAACAGTATTCAGAGCAACGCCATATATAAACTGACGGCTCGAAAACACCGGACGGAGTGGGAGCCGCCGTCATAGGCGAGGGGACCTCTCGTTCGGCCACCCTACCCCACGAGGCCTCTATATTTTTTGCAGAGCTACAGGCACTCAAACAGGCCATTTCATTTACAAAATGCGACCGCTACCCTAAAAGTGTTATATTTTCAGTTAGTCTAAGTGTTCTCACCCAGCTAAAAATTCTGCTCTTCGATCACCCTGCCCTTAGAAAAATGCAACACGACCTATTCACAATGTCCGAGGCGAGCCAGGCGGTCGAGTTCTGCTGGTTCCCTGGACACGCGGGAATAAGAGGAAACGAACGCGCAGATTCCCTCGCTAAACGGATGTCTACGCAGCAGGAACAATTCATCTCTATACATTACCGAGACTGGTTTCCATTCATAAACTAACGCATAACATCACTATGGAAAGACTCTTGGCAACAAAGTGGACAAAAGATGCTTACAGTTAAACCATCCGTGGGAGAGTGGGACACCAGGTTTCCTAATAGGAGAGACCAAGTGTTCATTAACCGTCTATGCACAGGACACACGTGAATAACACACAACCACCTAATGGACGTAGATATGGGACCGAACGCACCACCATGCCCCTGTTGCCACCAAGTGGCAATCAGCGTGAAACACTTACTAGTAGATTGTGATGCACTCGCAGCAGCCCGACGAGCCTTCTTGAGCCCCCCGTGCAACCTGCAACACCTGCTCACAGAAACGGAACACCGGAAAAAAATGATCGCTTTCGGAAAACACACAGGCCTCTACGAGGTAGAGTAGAAGAAGCGAGGTCTGAATCGTTTCCGATCCCGAACTTTCTGTCCTTCCTGCGCACTAATTGAAAACTTTTATTAACTTCGTGCACGAAGCTGTGCAAAATCAACGGACCGTCGTGCCACGAGGAGAAGCCCTCAGTGACTACACGTTGGAGCTCCGGCGGAGAACGGAGGTAGCTGCTACCACTCCTCTACGCAAAAGCGACTGCGTCTGCAATGAACCTGCTCTGCTGGTTCAGCGTGGACAAACCCACCCCTAGTAAACGAGGGGGCGGGTCCGTGTTGTACATAAAGGAGATACTGCATCCATTTCTTAGAGCAACGCTGGCCACCGTTTCTTGCGAAATACTCAACGCAGAAATCAAAGTGGCCCATGCAACCTTGAAGCTGGCATTGGTGTACCGCAACAGCCACACCCTTGCGGAACAAGATGCCTTGCTCTATGAGAAGCTGGAAGAAATAGTCTCAAATAATCACGAGACTATAATTTTCGGCGATTTCAACCTCCCTTATATTGACTGGGTGAGCCTAGCTTCACAGGCCCCAGGCAACAAACTAACTGAGTTTATCGCCGAAAACGGCATGACCCAGTATGTTCGTGAACCAACCCGGGGGAACAACATACTGGACCTAGTCATGTCAACTGAGGAGCGCTTGGTTGGCAACATCCTAGTTGGCAACAAACTGGGAGGTGCTGACCAGAACGCGGTGGAACTCACCATCAAAGTGCCCCGTCCAGCCCCCCAGGGAGCTATACGCCGCCCCAACTTTGCACGAACAGACTTCCAGGGGATGAGAGAACAACTAAGTGCGCTTAATTTAATCGAACAACTCGATGACGGTACGGTGGACGCTTGCTGCCGTATCCTCAATGAGAGAGTTCGCGAGGTAAGTGACCGATGTATACCCTTGAGGACAATTGATCTCGCTCGGCCTCCTTGGTGGAACGTCGAAGTTGCAAGAGCCTTGAATCGTCGCGATCAACTAAATGCGCAACGACTGAGGGATAACACCGAAGAGGCGGCAGAACTGCACCGCCTGGGGTGTAGGACAGCCACTAGACTAGTCTGATCCTCTAAGCGCAAGAAAGAGAAAAACATTGCGGATAACCCCAAAGAGAACCCAAAGGATTTCTATCGCTACGTCAATGAGCGTAGAATTCCTAGGGGGCTCAGTTGGTCCGCTAATAGATGAAGATGGTGTCCGCAGAACGTCACCTGAGGACATGGCCGGTGTCCTGAACAACGTCTTCTGTTCAGTGTTCACAGTTGAGGGCCCCGGCTACGAACGAGATACTGTTTACGCTGGGGAAGTCAGTCTCAACGACATTGCGTTCACAAGAGAGGAAGTTGTTAAACAACTTGCGGAACTGGACATCTACAAATCGATCGGCTGCGATGGACACCACCCAAGAGTTCTTAAGGAAACTCGAGAACAATTGGCGGATTCCCTAACCCACATCTTCAACTTATCAATGACGAGTGGCGAGGTCCCCGAAGACTGGAGAGTTGCCCATGTCACGGCAATCTCCAAGAAAGGTGACCGACAATCGCCCAGCAACTATCGACCGATCAGCTTGACGTCGATCGTGTGCAAAACCATAGAGCGATTGATACGAAACCCCCTCGTTGATTATCTGGAAGACAACGGACTGATTCATGACACTCAACACGGCTTCCGCCATAGGAGGAGCTGTCTGACGAATCTGCTGGACTTTTTCAATGAGGTGATCAACGTGTACGACCGCCGAAAGGCAGTGGATGTCATTTACCTAGACTTCCAAAAAGCCTTCGACAAGGTGCCGCACAGGAGACTATTACACAAAGTCTCGGAACTCGGCATCGGTGGCAACGTACTTCGCTGGCTGCGCCCCTGGCTAACAGGACGCAAGCAGAGAGTCAGCATCGGCCAGGCCTTGTCTGAGTGGGCCCCTGTTACCTCTGGGGTACCCCAGGGCAGTGTCTTGGGTCCTATCCTCTTCCTCATCTATGTAAACGACATGGATGCGGGGCTTCTGTCCAAGGTATCGAAATTTGCCGACGACACAAAGCTCTGTCACGCAGCATTGAGAGAGAGAGACCGAGTTGAGATTCAACAAGATCTCGAAAAACTCGTCCAATGGTCGGAGGCGTGGCAGATGCCCTTCAATGTTGCAAAATGTACAGTTATGCACATGGGGTGTCGTAATGCCAACTTCCACCACACGATGGCAGGCAGCGATCTTGCAACTGTTGACCAGCAGAGAGACTTGGGTGTCCTTATTTCGAATGATATGAAATGGAACGCGCAGGTCGAAGAAAGTTACAAGATAGCTTACCGTAACCTTGGTTTCATCTCCCGTAACTTCCTCTGCAATACGAAGGACATTGTATTGCCATTGTACACATCCCTCGTCCGTCCCCACCTCGAGCATGCAGTCCAATTTTGGTCTCCACACATGAGGGGTGACATAGCCAAACTGGAACGAATCTAGCATCGTGCAACTAAGCTCATACCGCAGCTACGCCACTACAGCTACGAGGATAGGCTTAAAGGACTTGGCCTCATCACCCTTGAGCAACGAAGGCTGAGGGGCCAGCTCATTGAAACCTTTAAATACCTGAAGGGATTCAACAACGTGAGTCCTGTCGGCCTCTTCGATAGGGACCACAACATTCGTACCCGAAACAACGGGGCAAAACTTGTGGAAAAACGTT